>VACF01002444.1:0-119971 GCA_006891605.1 Pleurozium schreberi | reverse complement strand
CTATGCTCACATCTAAAATGTGCTTGCATCCAAAATTAGGTGATATCCTCTTTAGAATTTTGTTTCTAGTGATTTGTAGAAATAAGGTAGAAGCACCAATTGTCAACCATGCCCAACATCCAACCTGTAGAAAAGCAGTAATTCCAACCAAGGTTGGACGAGACTTTGAACTGAAGCTTAGAATGTGTTTTTCTGGTTCTTTTCAAAGTTCGGACAAATAAGATTGTGACACATGCTCTATAGTAGTGACCAAAAAAGTAGGAAGAAATGAGCAGGAAAGTTATTCTAGATTGTTCTAAATTGGAAGATTGTAGACATTGGCAATGTTTGAAAGACTTTTTTGGCTCCCAAAATTCACAGAGGTTTCAATTTTTGGGATGAAATTCTGAAAATTTTGTTGTCCCCATATTTCCTATCTTCCTACATGGGACTACATGAAAATTTCTACTACCATGATCATACTACTCACAATTTGCTCAAAAATTGCGTAAATGAGCAACTACTGGTGCTTCTACCTTAGTAGCCACTAATATGCCCTATGACATTGCCACAAGATGTTGCCACAGTTGAAATAAAAGTAAAAATAAAATTTTAATTCATAAAAACTTTGAATTTTCATAATAACTTTCTCATTGTGAATCAAAATGCCACAAAACAAAGCCCGTGCACCCAGTGTTTTTTTTTGGTTTTTGGACAAATGGTTAGGTGGCCTTCCTTGCAAGAGCTTTTAAGTTGTGTGGCTCCATCACTTGTAGGGCTTTAACTGAAAGGCCAATTTAGAGTATGTAATTTTGAATATGTCATTTTTGTATGCAATTTTTGTATGTATTGGCTTTGTATGACAAATGAAATGAGGTTTAGGAAGCATTGTGGCATTAGTGTACAAGGCCATGATTTCTGTCTGGCATTTTTTCACTCATTTATCCTCTTTTTTTCTATAGGCTTGAAGCTAGACATTTTTTTTTGAAGAAATTGGGCATTTAATTGCCTAAAAAGAAACCCTCCGCACACCCTTCCTCATCGAGAGCTTTCTAATGGCACCAAGAACACCACCAAGGGACATATGGTTGAGGAGATCTCAACATAACAATCAAACAAAACAAACATCCAACCTACGTTAACTTCTAAACACCCTAGGGACTAAAAGTGTCCTCATAGTCTAAAAGTCCAATTCAAAGTGCTATAACTTTTGCATCCAATGTCCAAATTCAATAAAACTTGTTGAAAAATTTGCACTCTTTCTTCTAAATTGTGTGGTAAAATGTTTAGGTGAATCTAAGATGTACAAATGTTTTGGGAGCCAATCGAAGTGTACAGGTTCAATTTGAGTTCATCAAACTGCATTTGATGGTTGCAACTTTTGGAGCTTGTATCTCCATTATCAAATTTTTGTTTTCAATAAAATTTGTTGGATTATGTTATCCTTGAAGTCTGGTTTTTGTGGTAAAATTTCCATATCAATCCAAGTTGTTTTGAATGCTTGGGAGCAATTCGAAGTTCAAAATCTCAACATTTTTGGATTATAATGAACTTTGGAGGCTCATTTCTTCTTCATAAACTATCTATTTTCAATAATTTTTGTTGGAAAAGTTGCACATACTAGTCTAGTTTGTATGGATAAAATTTCATATCGATCCAAGCATTTTAGTAGGAGGAGGTTCAGCCATAGATGGGTTTTTTGCAACTATTTTTTGAGATTTCAAATCCATTTTGCAGACACAATAAATCAATTGAATGATATTTTCTTCCAACAATGTATTTGTCAGCTAGTTTTGAAGCACTTTATAGGTTGAACTTTTTTCATTTGAGTAGGTTAAGAAATCAAATTTGACCTCCAAATGTGTTTCTAGGAAAAAATTTGCAACCTTTTTCAACTCCAAAACATTATAATCTTGCAATCTATGTGGCCAAGTGACTCCAAATTTGATTCATGTCAACTACAACACGTACACTAGAAGATGGTATGGTTGATATTTCCATACCTTAGAAACATTTAGACCTATAACACTTCAAAAACAATGTTGTTTTTAAACCTAAAAATGCCTTGGACCTTTACGGGTTGAAGGGATGGATGGATTTGAAAACCAAGAATAGTTTACAAAATATTTCACTTTCAAAAACGCCAAATAGAAACCACTTTCTACATATGTTGGATAAGGCAACCTAAAAGAGCCCGTCTTGGGTACGTCTATCGATTCTTGCCTTGCTGCCCATTTTCTTCTCCATTGCGGCTCGTGTTACGAGCGTCGGCTTCGCTAGGGTGGGTCGTCGAGCTTCTGCTTTGAGTCTACGCTTTCCTTTCTCTCGTGATTTTGATTTCAAGTTCCAGAGGACGACCTTACTTTCTGTCTTTTTCGTTGAAGTTTGCACATTGGTGGGATGCATTGTTGATTTTGACGAATTAGGGTTTAGGGTTTAGGAGAGGCAGAGAGGTGAAGCTACGTCATGGCGGACGGAGGGAGCAATGATGATGGCTTATCTTCAAATGCCAATGGCCACCTCTAGGAATTTAGAAAAGCAGTTCCTGTTACTCCTGCTACCTAGCGTCTTATGAACCTTGGTGTGGGGTCTTGAACAACAAATTCTTTATTTAGGCTAGAGACAGAGTACCGATACTCTTATAACTCCTTTATTTCAGAGTCTTGGAAATTATTTGGAAGTTGTCCAATCATTTTGTGTACACCTGAGGATCTGTTCTAAGAGTATTACAGGTTGTGATTATATCCCAAGTGATTATGAGTAGATTTTGGTGTACGTCCATACATTGGCTGCATATATATCTTCACTCATCTGAAGGAGGCCTTTTGCCATTGCTTCTAAGCACATCCCCATTGGCACATGTGGAGGTGCACAATTAGGCTCTTTGGAGTGCTCTTCAAATGTGGTTGACCCATGTTGTTGTCATTTGTCCTATTGCAAAATGGTGTATGCTTGCACTCTAAGAGGGAGAGCCACTTTGACCAAGAAGTTCAGTTTATTTTGCTTTAAAATCAAAYMAAAAATAATTTGGTTTTCAATTCWTTGAGGTCTTACATCTCATTCATTTCATAACAAAAAAAGTGGACTACYTYACATTGTCTCACAAGTATTGMCAACTTGGATTGAATTGACAATGGCAAARCAAAGCTCCTYCCAACCYATGTGGRTWYAGGGAGATTCATTTTCTACTTGGAAAWRCWRTTCATGTTGAAAGTCCAYYTTCATCTTTATCTTTTTGATAAAAGTAAAGGAAACTTTTCTACAGATGTAATGCTTTAGAGCATTCCATTTGCTTCAAAAGATTAAAAAGTAATAGAAATTTAGCTCAATTAAGGGCTAGTTGGGTGTCATTACCTCAAAGTTGGGGTGAAAAGGGTAGACAAGGCACTTCATTGGCTGTGTGCTCATCAAATTTGGCCATGGTTGTCCATTTTTTTGACTTTGCCGTGCTTGTGGAGTAGTGACCCTTGCCAGATTCGGCCATTCATCCGGTTTGTGTCTCCTACAATGCTATAGTGGGAATGCTCTAAAAAGCTATCCAAGACACCATTCCCATTTTTTTTTAGAGTTTTTGCAATGGAGTCTGGACAACAGTAGTATCAACTAAAGGTAGAGGGTGACCCRTTGWGAASCCTAAGGGCCTCTTRCCATGTGAAYTGGGCWAGCAAAAAAAGYACTAKARGACAAGAAGTGAACATTGATTGTTTTGCCGGCCTCACTGAGCGGAGAGCACTTCAATTTCTTGGTTGACCCTATAGCTTCCTTGAGCAACTTTGCCCACTCAGCTCACATGGCAAGAGGTTCTCAATCCTAAGGCAATTGTATATAAAATCTAGACTCATCAAATTTACAAATTTGTTCTCAATAGAAATTTCAAATCTTGTAAACACCTAAGATAAGTCCATTAGTGAACAAGGTAGTAAATTACTAAGGAGTATTATGCAGAGGAAAAAATTTAGTGTAGATTTCTTATAAATTCTACAAAGAGGATTAAATATTCAAAAAATGGAGTAAAAAATGCGGATAGGAATCATTGACTATGATATAATAATATACTCAAACCCCTTTCTCACAACACACTCTAATGAGACAAATTTTATATTGTGACAAGATTTTTGCAAACAAATGTTTCCAATGAAGAATTAAATTCAGACTTGTGACTAACATATTCACTAATGTAACCTTAGTAGAAGAACAAATGTGATAATACTAAGAGGCAAACAAGGGATATACAAATAGTTGTATTGCCTTTAGGGTTTCAATTGCCTTTTTGTATTGCATTTTTCTCCTGTGGAATGTAAAAAGAAGTACGTAGGGCAATCACTATGGTGACTACCCTCTACGGTGAAATGTTTTCGTGCTCCATGAAATATTATATAAAATTTAAAAAAATCAAGTTATTTCACTACAAGAGAAAGGGGTGTTTTCAATATAGTCCTAGAGATAAGATTTTAAGTAATGACCTATAAGGAGTCTTTTAAGTAAGAATTTACTAAAAATACATGTCTTTCAAGTAAAATTCTTACTTAAAAGACTTCCTATAGGTAATAACTTAAAATCTTATCTCTAAAACTATACTTAAAACACCCCTTTCTCTTGTAGTGTTTTGCCAAACCATCTCACATAGCTTCAAAAGCTACTTATTTTGTGTGTATAGAGATGTGAATACAAACTTTTTATACAAACGAAGTAATAGGAGGTAAATTTTTTTATAAACAAAATAATCTTTTGAAGCTATGTGAGGTACTTAGTTGATGACTATTTTGATTTCTTTGCTCTTAAACTTGCTAAAACTAAATGTAGAAGTTAGGAATAATTGCCTCATTTATTCAAAAGAGAAAGAGAGAAGGTAGTTGATGATGTCACCTAGAAATTGCTACCCTTATTTCATACTCCACAATGAATTTATAGATTCAAAAGACCATCAAAAAAGCAATATGTTTTCAAATTAGGCAGCTATAGCTTACCAAGGCCCTATCCAAGTTTCGCTAGCATTGTGATGGAAATTTTGCTCTATTGTGAATAATCCTACATGTCATGCTCTAAAATGAGATTTCTCCCTATAAGTCCATGTTGGCAAATCTAACTGTTAAAAAATTTGGTGGAATATAAAGCTTTTTTTCATCCCTACATCCCAATTTTTAAAATTTTATAAATATAATGAGTATATCTATTGTCAATGAGCTATCAAAGAACATTGTTTGGTCCTTTAGGGGTCAGAAAAAGGCCTTTGAATTGTGGGAGTTAAGATAAACTTGCACATTTCTTCCCCAATTCTATTTCTACACCAACTCTTATTCCGCTGTCAAGTACTAGTGTGATGTCCATTTTTTTTTTCTATAATGTATAACTTGAGTACACATGGTGAAATGCGAACGAAGCTGGTTCACCGCCTAGAGAATAGTCAGTTCATTTGCTCCAAATCAACAAATGGAACCCTCCAAGACTTGAAGCAACCTCACGACACCACTTGTCATGCACTCAAAGGCTCCTCCCATATGGTCCTRTTGCCGCATACGTCACTTAACAACATACGAATACGAATACCGTACGCCTTATCCCCCCGCGTGCAATCGCTGTCTTGCTCGCCTTCGAACTTGCGAAATGGGTTTTGCAGTATCCAGAGCATCCGTTGCGCCATAGCCACTCTGCGCCTGCCATTATACTTGCCTGTTCCAGTTCGACGCGAGAGGCCTTGAAACAGACAACAGCAGCAGCCGYAATGGCGTGCGCGAGTGTGGCGGTCACCGGGTTGTCCGCTTTCCAACAAGCGGCGGCTTCGTCGTCCTCGTCCACCTTCGGTAAGCTCACATTTGAAAGAGGACTTGGAATGAATTATGAGTGCACAGTTGTTCAGTAGGTTTATCAAGATTGTCGGGTAAGCTATCTGAGGCTCTTTGTATATGCAGGACTTGTCAGTGTTGGTGAACCAAGCATACAAGGATGCTCACACGAAAAGTGTTACGGTAATAAAATCATTCTCGTCCATTTTGTTTGTTGGTATGTGGCAATGATCTAGATGATAGGTCTATTCATGCTGCTTATTGTTACAAGAGCCTCTCTCGCCTTTACATGGTAGTCTCGAAATATTACTGTATCCATTTCCTAGCAAAGTGTGATCCGAGGCTTTATTTGGACTGCTGTTCGCTTCAAATTTGTCTTTTGACTCTGAATGCTGATGAGAGTTGCAAAGCCGTGTATGTCGTCTGGTGCGCGTACCAGTATATTTGACTCTTGTCAAACATTCTGTGCAGGCTATGAAGGATCGTATGAAGAATTTGGCAGAAAGTCTTGGTATGCCCCCTGGCCTAGGTGGCGGTCCTGGCTTGTAGATGTTTGGTAGAAAGTTCCACTTATGTAGACGGCTGTTGATTAGAGATGGCTCCTCTTCGAGTCATGAGAGTGTCATCATGAGAATCTGAGTTTTTTCTCAAGAAGTTTATTCCTTTTCCTTGAGAACTTTTCTATTTGGTTTTTTCAAGACTTAGTGGACAGATATTTTGCGGTTGGCCAACTGTGATTTTGTACGAGCCCTCACATAAATCAGCTAATTCTGGTATTCGGGGTGTATTCTTTCATTATCTGTTTAGTTTCATACTACTAAAGCAACTGGAGGGAACTTTTTCCCTTGAAGATGTACTTTACACTCAATCCTCTCTAATGACACTCTACAGTTGCTCATTCCCTTGCATATCCTAAGRAATCTGGCATGTTTTGTTCACWTCTGATTGAAAAATTTCCACTTGTCAAGTTGTGAACATGTGAGGGCATTTAGAATCACGTTTTCCCTTTGGTAAGTGTCATTGAGGTAGTATCACAAAAAGTCCCAGATTATCAATATTTTCATTTTCAAGGGTTTGTATAGAAAGTCATCATGTTAGTGCCTAAACAACACTCCAATCAATATTGTAGTGACATTGTTTTAGTATATGTTATATTCATACAATTTTAGCATTGAAATTGAAACTTTAGCGGTTCAAAAATAACCATGTTCAAACTCTTATTCAGACAATTTAAGGTGATGTGTACCTAAAATGCCATCTTATTTGAAATGGAGAAAAACAGTGAGTAATCCTAAAGACTATTGTAAAAGACTATTGTGCACCCGCGGGTGTGAATAGAGCAATTTGCCAGCCAGCCTGTTGCAAGAGCACTCAGTTCATCAATCAGGCACCGCAAACAGTGCAAACTATCGCCGATGTCCACACTTGACCACTTCCTACTGGAGAACCTGTGATAACCTGTGACAACCTGTGATACCCTTCCAATGTGTTCACGTCCAGATAATACACAGCTCAGGACCCCATTGACTCCGAAATAATAGACGACGTGGCTGATCCTAATTGGTCACGATCCCCCGATACCCTGATGCATACCCGAGTTTCTACCAGTCGCCGTCGTCCCAGACTCCCCCCGCTATAGTTGTGCTCCTGCCTATTCTGGAACCTTGACATAGCTGAAGAATTGGCAGCCGAAGATTCAGAATTGAACGCGGGAGGGCGGGATTCCTGCTTGCCTTTGCACGATTGCCGACGCCGATTGTTCACTTGTCGGAGCTGTAGCGCTTGAACTCTTGGTGCGAAGTACTTTAGGAGATTTTGCAATCGACCATTTGGTGGGAGTTGAAGTTTGTATCTCTGTTTTAGAGGGATCTTGGTGACTTCAAACCCTAGGTCTGGTTTCTCTTTTCTCGATTTCGAATGAAAGTGGTTTGTGCGAAGAGAGAGTAGATAATTTCTTTTCTTTCTTTTTCTTTTTCTGGAACGCGGGAGAAGGCGGAGTTTTTGAGTGGATCCATCGGATTGAGGTTTGGTGAGTTCAGTAGATTTCAAGGTTTTGGGAAGGRACGGTGCTTACCCTAAGGAGGTGTGAGTTTTGAGCGAGTGAATAGTTTTTTTTCTTGTTCAGATCTTGTTTTGAGATTGTGGCGAAGAGAGGCTAGAGAAAAAGAGTTTGTAGTGGGAGAACGTTTTGAAACGCGGAGATACGTTTGCAAATGGGCTCTATGGGGATGGGGACTCAAACCGCGACAGTGTCGCCGTTGGCGAAGTATAAGCTGGTGTTTTTGGGAGATCAATCAGTAGGTAAGTTCGATTTACCCAGCATTGGAAGGATGCTCTAGAATGTTGGGAACATTATATTTTCAAGATATATTTTTCTCATAATTGAGTGGCATTGCCAGGCAAAACCAGCATTATCACACGGTTCATGTACGACAAGTTTGACAACACTTACCAGGTAATCCTTTTCTTTGTAAGCTTCTCTGTGTYTGAACAGAGTCTGTCTGGTTATTGTACTGCCGCAATATGTGCCTGAGTTCATCTTGGAAAGGTACTATGGTCTGGTGTGCATCATATGTCTGACGCTGGATTTTGATGAATTTTTCGCATGTGATATGACAGGCGACTATTGGTATTGATTTTCTTTCCAAGACCATGTATCTTGAGGATCGCACAGTTCGACTACAGCTCTGGTAACTTTTTGTAGCTTTTGCCAGTACTCTCAATTTGTATTGGCAGACACTTCTTTCATCACCTGATGCAAGGCGGATGTGACATATAATGCCAGTCGTGCGGTTGACTTTTGGTTTTCGATCATTTTCAGTTTYGGMCTGATCAGAAGTTRAGACGTTTATGGATGCAGGGATACAGCTGGACAAGAGAGGTTCAGGAGTTTGATTCCTAGTTACATTCGGGACTCGTCTGTGGCAGTGGTTGTGTATGATGTGTCAAGTAAGTGCTGAATTAAACAAGGGTTCAATTTTCCTCGGCATTGAGCTGTAGGTAGGGTTTGTCGGAGGTATGGCCTCCGTATTTGGAGCCTCACTGTAATCCCCCAAGAAAAGAGTAGGAGGTTTGCTGGGCCGCTTTCTCATGCTCCAGCAACCCTATAGCACAATGCAGGAGATGATATTTACTGACGTTTCATCTTGTGAACAGATCGACAGTCATTTCTGAACACAGCCCGATGGGTTGAAGAGGTTCGCACAGAGCGTGGAAGTGATGTTATCATAATGCTTGTTGGCAATAAGACTGATCTTGTTGACAAACGGTGAGAGTTAATTCTTGCTTCTAGATGCTATAAATTGACTCTGTATTGTGGTAGCATCATTCTTGTTCTCGACGTAGWTTTGCCTTCTGTAAGTGGTAATACAGTTTATTAGAATTCGTATAAATGTACTAAATTRTTCTTTTTTATGGTCTTTCAGTCAAGTATCAATTGAAGAAGGTGACGCCAAAGCCAAGGAATTTGGAGTTATGTTTATTGAAACAAGTTCAAAAGCGGGTTTCAACATCAAGGTATGGGCGTTGGTTTGTCTACCCCATGCTATGTAATTTGAGCGTGCCTTTAAATCGCCCATTATCTGGGGGAGAATCATCAACTGATGATGATGCATTGGAGTTGCATATTTGGTGGAACTGACTTAAATTTCAGATTGGTCTTTTTCAATTGTGGATGGCCGATATTTGCTTAGCTTATCGTTACGCTACTGTATAGCTCACATTATGCGATTCTGTGCAGGCATTGTTTCGAAAAATTGCGGCAGCATTGCCTGGAATGGAGGCTTTRTCTTCTCATAAGGATGATCTCGTGGATGTTAACCTGAAGCCCACTTCAAATCCCCAGACAGAGGGCAAAGCAGGAGGTTGTGCGTGTTGATGAACCTGACCCGTCATCCACTGACAACCTCCACGAAGTCTTGGATGTAGACATTTTCAAGAGGTAATCCTGTATTATTCGTTGAGGCACAGCCTGTGAAGGTCTTGCTTAGGGACTAGTGGCTAGTGCSAAATGCTTATTTAGGCGTGAGTAGATGACATCAACGGAGCATAGACGGAGTAAGTTTTTAGGCTGGGCTGTAGCTATCATCAAGAGAGGACGCATAACGCCGCTACTGCTGGGGTAAGCTTATGTGTTGAACTAGTTTGACGCATCTCTTAAGAGATGAGTTGGGGTTAGTGAGGGTAAGTGSAGAGAGGTAGGGATATTGAATGCTGAGAGCCTGCAAGCTCACCAAGCATTGTGCMTGAAGGGGTGGATATGTGCTATTTTTCCTGCTCTTTCGGAATTAGGATTCTGAAAGGCAGCCTACTCCAGCATGGATTGCTGCAAGCAGTGGGTAAGATTAAAAYGTAGTGAAGCTACCGGAGAGGATTAGGCGTTTTTCTATCGGAAGACCAGCATAGCCATTCTCTGTACAGTAATGCGTGTTAGATATCAAGTCGACTTGAAATTAGTTCTCATCTCCAGGTTCACGGTTCTTGAGCTTATAGGCTCTCACCATTTGAGTGGGGGTTCCTTTGTTTGCAAAAGGAGTTGCCTTTCTAAGTTTCTAACATATGAACAGTCTAAAACTGTCGTCTGGCGGTAGACTTCAAGTGTATACTTAACCATTTGACAGATACATTTTAGCAACTTGAGGATTGGAAAGAGTGCGGGTAGCGTCATAACTAGTCGCACAAACTTCAACTTAAGAATTGGATAGAGTGCAGATAGCTTGACAACGACGGTAGTCGACCCAGATTAGCTGAACACGTCGAGGACCATGGCTTTGAACAAACACACTTCCAGCTTCACTACTTGCAAAAAATTAATTTTTTTATGTATGGATAAAAAAAGATTGTTGCAATTAAATATATTGCAACTAAGTAGGTACTGTACGATATTCTTTTTGCAATTAGAATACAATTAGATGAGTAGTAATGAATATTCCTTTACTATTGTATTATTGATTTTTCAAAAGGAGAAGATGCTTAACCCTAGAGCGTCTTGATTCATCTCCAAAATTGACGTTTTGAGAAAAATCATTATAAAGTGCTATTTGGAAGCATAATTTGGAATTGACATACAAATAAAAGTTGGAATGAGAATTTTAGATTCCATTCGTACGGTTAGATTCACCAATGCTATCACCAATATTCTTTTATAAATTTTGAAAGGAAAATTTCAAAATTCCTTCGAAATTCAAGAAAAAACAAAATATAAGCATTTTTGGAATGAAATTTGTTGGAATGGATTTGAAATGAGGTTCTTTTGACATGGTGTTTTTTTGAAATTTTTGTGTTCTTACAATCTATGACCTCATTTTGGCAAATCTAGTTTTGAACTAAAGTCAATGCAATTTTGGTTTGGTCAATTATTTGACACTTGCACATTAGTAATTTTAGAAAAATATGTGCTCTAGTTACACCAAATCTAACCCTTAGATAGAACAGCAACTCGATAGAGTATCTCTAAAATTATAATAAATTTCATCCAAGCAGTTGAGAGGATGAATTTGAAGTTTCAATTTGTTCATTGTCCAGAAACTAGACGTCGGCGCGCTCCAGGGTTAATCCATAGATCACCTTTTGTAGAGTATGTTGGCCATTTCTCATTTCATATTCTTGATGTGAATTTGAGCTATAAAAAAATAATTTTTAAAATTTGTTCTCAACTAATGAAATGAAGTTTACTAAGTGCAATTTCTACTCCAATTGAAAATTTATGAAAATTGAATATTTTATAAAATTTGAAGTTTGGGCCTATAAGCATGGTTTAATAATATTATGATAAAAAGATAACTTTGGATTATGTACTATTAAAAGCATGTTTCACATAATTCAACTTTTAGACCCACACTAAGTTTAATTTGTCATTCTATTGTTAGAGCTTGTTTGCATGATAGACTGGACCGGACCTCCAACCAGGCCAACGGTTTTTGCATGTGGAAATTGGCAATCTAATTATGGAGCTCTAGTACCTTCCCATCAACCCGACTTAGAGCAACCCCACCAATGAGTTCCCTATCCCTAAAAATTTAGGGAGGGGACCTCAAATAGAGATACGGATACGGAACATTCACTGCACCAAGCTTTTGCAAGTTTTTTATCCCTAAATTTTACAGAACTCGGGAAAAGTTGCGCTCCAATTCTGTATCAGGGAGCCTCGTCTGCAGGATTCGCCAGGTCTCATCCGTATCTGAGGTCTTGAACTAAAGTAGGGAAAGGGATACGGAAGTCCTGGTGGGGATGCTCTTACTATTTTCATAAAAAATATTCTCCACTTGTCTCCTTGTCTCTCCTATTCTAGAACTTGTCCTTGTGGCCTGCCGCATTCATTGGTTGCCACATGCCATATTATTCCAAATACTAATAGAAAAGTGGATATTTTATTTGGAGAACCAATTAGCATCAACAAGCATGATGTAGCTTGGATCGGGCCTCAAAGCTTTGGTGCCTCGAGCTCCATATCCAGTTCGGTCCTTCATGCAAATAGGCCCTTAATCTTCTTCATGGCATTTTGGCCACTTTGGGCCCAAATATGATTTCAATTTTTTCTAGTCTAATTTGACATCTTATTGTCAATCTTCTTCACTAAATTTGGCCACTTTGGGTTCAAATATGATTTCAAAATTTTCAGAATTAATTATCTAGTGGAATGCATGCTAAGAAATTACATCTAAAATTATATTTAAAATGATTCTATATAGTTGAGTTAGGATCTTAATATAAGTCTATATTTAATAAACTTTCTAAATTTTTGTCAAAACTCGTTGGAAGATTGAAAAATATTCTAGATTTTCTAAACATGTAGTTGATTTTTAGACACCTTTAAATTCAAGGTGAATGCTTCTTGAATTGTAGAAAAGAAGTGTCTTGAAAATTATAATTAGGTTTTTGAAATTTTAGGACAACAATTGTGGAGGACAATTTTTAGAAAAATGTTGCAAATAGAATGTGTGGTGACCTTGGTTATAGTGTTTTTTGTAATGAGAAAACTTTCGGGTGTTTATTTTGGGGTTACTTTCTGGTATGAAAAGTATTTTGAGTTTGAAGTGCTCACTACATGCATTCTAAGAGAATCTAGAAATCAATCCATTCTTGACTACCAACAAGGTCTCATAAAACAACCTTGTACAAAACCATATTCAAACTTATTAAGTCCGCATATTTGAACTCGGTATTCATTGATTTGCAAAAATATAATATCAACTATAGATGAAATTTCTAAACTTACTCTGTGGAATGTAGATGTTGTAACTTAATAATTTACAACAACACCTTTCATACTTTTGAACACCTTTGCCAAGCAAAGTGATCATATTACTATCATTACATACTTGTACCTCTAGCCAACCACTTAAGGCATCCACTCAGATGGCCAAGGCTAGAGCTCATGTAGTATCTATTATTGTGGGATTTTTATACCATATGTGGATAAAAGGGGATAAATGAAAATGCATGGATCCTATATTGGGTCCTTAATTTTGTATTTTGTATCTTTTCACTAAGTAATTTGTGTTCTTTGATTCCAAATATGAATTCAAAATTTCCAAGTTGTGTCAATTGCAAAAAGAAAATTGTAATAGCAAGGGCTTTGCATTGCTACACAAAACAATTGATGATTTGACCAACTAATGAATTACATAAATTTCCTAACTGTATTGCAAGTTCACCATTGAAATTTAAAAATGTAAATTTGGTTTTTGAAACTTGAAATTAAAATGAATGCATTGCACACTCATTGTTCGAGAAAATGTCCAAATTTTTTTCACCCTAAAATTTGACTCACCTCTCGCTTAGTGATGGCCAAATTTTGAAGTTTACAAAACAGTTGGAGAGGCACTGTAATTGGAACCTCTGCTCATCTTTTTATGAATTTTTAACAACCATAGTACCTACAAGAAAAGGATGACTCTTTCCAAAGCTTTGCATCATGGTGGTTGCACTAGAGGGCTCTTGTTAGAACATATGATCTACCCTTAAGGTAAACTGCCCCATTACGGGTCAAATGGGAGCAAGCCCTTTGTGGGATGTACACCACCATTACAATTTTGCCTACAAAAAGCTTGCTCTCATTTGGCTTGTAATGGGGACATGGGGGTAGTTTATGTTTGCACATCAAAACCACAATCTTTGCGTCTTTGGACTGATGGATTGGAGCATCTGACTTGCCCTTAGGATCAATGGCGTCAATCACTCACGCATTTTGTGAAGATATTCCACCTTCCTTGGTGGAGAAATTTCAAAAGTACTTGTTTGGTGGTTAAAAAGTCCAGGCATGTCTTCATCAGAAATTTTGCACAGTTTATTGCTAGTTGCAGGAAGCAATGCATCATCGCCAACCAATACCTGATTTTTGGAGAATAACAGGAACACAGACAGACCCTTTAGCAAAAAAATTATTTCAGTAAAATAATCTCTTATGTCTAAGTATGTACACCATTCTGCAAACTGAAATGGTGAAGACGAAATTGTTCATATATTATAATCTGCAGGTTTCAGAAAACTGCAGACGGTTGCAAAGGTAACGTCTTCTAGTTGCAATGGGAGGAGCAGGACTGCAGGAGGAAAGAGGAAAAGGTGGTGTGTACTTCTGAACACATCTTCTCTCCATGGAATGACCATTCACCACCTGTGATGAGATATTCGCTGTCGGAAACATGAAGATGGCCTTCACAAAGCATGACGATGAGTTTTCCAGCTTTGAACGATCTGGTTAACGTGAGCGCCAACAACATCGGAACAGTCAATCTTCACGTTAAAAAAAGTCGATCGTAGAAGAATGTGAGAACCCCATCGAGTCCAAAAACAATAAACTCCAATTTTCATCAATGGCAGTGACCATCTGAAATCCACCACCGCAATTGGAAGGAATAAACGCATTACCTTTTGCATACAGTCATGTATAAATATGCGGATACGGACATTACGATTCTTGCCCTGCCATTGTTCCCAAAGTGGGCACACAACACTTGGACTCTTCTAACTCCCTTTGTAGATCGCTGTGGAGTTTTGAAACAGGATTCTCAAATCCTTCTCTTCTCCTGCGGGCCAACTCTGACATCCCCTGATGCGATTCCCACCCCCAGATTACAAGTGTGATAATTACAAGGTTCACTGTAACAACTACAACGAGGACTCGAATTGTCGCAATTCAAGTGCAATGACGACGTTGCAAAACTCGATCAGCGAGCGATTCCACGTCACAGAGAGCCTCAATACTCTTTCTCCAAGGTACTGCAAATTAGTACCAGTTTACAATGATGTGCATTGCGCAACAAACACCTACCTTTTTCACATGGTGCGGGAGGTTGAGGACGAAAAGCAACCAATACGGAGAGGTATGCACCAATCGGTGCGCGCAGCGCGTCTGCTTAGACTTGACATGCACGGTTGCTCACGGATACTAAAATTGGTGATAGATGGGATGTACCTCTCAGGTGAAGGAGACGACGACGACGACCAAACTCACCAAATCTTTCTATCAGTTTTTTCTGTTCGGAGTAAACCCTCTCTGAGGTACAGATAAGCTCTAGCCCTGGCCAAGTGCTTTATGGACCGAATCGATTACCTATGAAACGGTGAACGGTACTCTCTATTTTWCCTTTCGTCTCCTCCATGTCCTGATAGCTGCCCATATCTCATTCTGTAAACCCAGCCTAATGCCGGAGAACTGACATGCCAACGTTGAATTACGACGATGATGCAATCACAATGCATACACTACTAGCAGTGTTGCTGCTCCTCCTTACTTCAACAACAACAACAACAGGATCAGCCCAAGGCCCAGGGAGCTATGTTGAATCTGGGGCGCCGATAGTGATCCGCAGCAACGCCTCGTTGCCCATCGAGATCACATGCTACCATGTCCTCTCCGAATTAGACCCCGAAGCCCCAGCCGGTGCACGATCCCCTCGCAGCACGGTGAAGCATGGCGACCAGTGGAGCATCAACTTCCCGCCCGGCTTGGAGGATCCGCTCTACTGCACCTTCCGCAGCGGCGTGCGCAAATGGAACTGCGATGAGCGCTGGCTCATCAAAGGCGCCTGTGTGTGGGAAAATTCCTGGACCATCGTGCGCCCGGGTCATGCCACCATCAACCCCCAGACCAACCCCGATTGTCCGCGCTGCGAATCACGCAACAGCATCGGGAAGATCATCTGCGTCTGGACGATCCAAGACGATGGGCTGTACGTCCAAGAATGGGACGGGGAGAGGAAGGAGAACGTACCAACCCTAAAGCACGCCTGGCGAGAAGACAGCCCGGCGTTTTACGATCCGACGAGCCCGTTCCGATTCTCCGTCGCGAACACCTTCAACCACACAGTGAAAATCCAGTGCGACGTGGTGAGTGAAGCGATTTTCCTGGAACCAAGTCCCGGAGAAGGATCAAATCCTAAGTGGGAGTATGAAATCGACCCTGTCATGGACGCGGCAACGACTTATTTCCCTTGGACTTGCGATTTTGAAGTCCTCGGGACGGAATTGCGACGAGGAGGAGTGGGGATTTGGAGTCCGCAACCCGAAGTGAATACGTGGATTCGAACGCCGGATTGCATTGATTGCGCGTGGAGGCTGGACACGGCAGGGCTGTGGCTGGACGACCGATCGTGCTACATCGACCAGCCCGTGTGGATCAGGGAACATGGATGGGACTCGATTCTAAATGCGTCCGCCGCAGGAGAAATGGATTGGAATCCATTCTACTATCCTCTGAAGAAATCCTCGCACAGTCATTTCGTTTGACGAGGAGTCGTGGGCGAGGGAGCTTCACGCMATCGTCATTAGGGTTTCAGAATGGCTCTCCGTTCAGGAGTCTTGAGCTGGGTAACGTAGAGGAGACTCACARTGTACGTACCCAAAACATGTGTTGTTTTCAATACTCTTTGAGGTAATCACACCTAAAATCGCCTAAATAATCATTTGATMATGATTCATAATATTAGGTTTCTTGGAGCTTAAAATCGACTCATCCAAATTTTTCTTTTTCATGTTTCTTTGGGGCACCAAATCCCAACAAAGTATAGTCAAATTTAGTTAATGGTTATTGAGATATAGGTTAAAATTTGCAAATAGTTATTTTTTTGTACTCCCGCAAAGCATACAAAGGAAATTGTTTAAGTGGTTATTAATTATCATATTGTACTCCCTACAGTTTTTATTGTTGATGGATGATGGTTAATTTCCATTTTTGGGGTTGGAAATAGTTGTCAATGTCACTTTCGGATTAGATAGACAACTATAGTCATGTCTTGTTAGGTGATGCAATCCATGATCCAAGAAGGTAATCATTAAAAGTTGATAAAAAYGGACAAGTTTCTCCAACAATTATCTAATTTACCAAGTCAATTCTATTTCGACTACACTGAATAGGGATATTAAGGGGACCAAACAATTAAGGGGATCAACTGAGGAAATCTATAGATGTTCTCATGTTTGAAACATGATGTACATCGACCAAACATTTCAACAATTTCCAATGTACAATAAAGATAGATATTTATATTGTGTGAAATGTCAACTAATTGCCCAGCATTGAATTCTCGGCATTCCACACTATATAAATATATATTGTTATTGTTCGAGAATGCATTACTTTTGAATTAGTTATTGGTAGAGTTGGAACTCATGAACCTCCATGTGTACAAATGGAAGTATTTGTAGAAATTTTTATTGACTTTGATTACTTCTAGAATAACTTTCTTGGGGTAAAGCTACCTAACTTTGTGAAGGCAACCTAATTCACTATTTAGTGTAGTTATGTTTATGCAATCTTTATTACAAGGGTTCAAGTTAATATCACCATTTAATAAATTGATCTCTTTGTGGCACTCACCATTGTTTTTAATGCAAATATTGAATAGTTTTCAAATATTTGAAATATCTTTAGTGAATGATAATATTCTTTTTAAAAGACAAAAATGGTGTTTGAAAAGATAAAACTAATTATTGAATGGGCTTCATAATTGGATGAAAAAATAAAAACGATTGAAGTTCAAGGTTAACAAAAAATTCATTGACAAATAACGTTAGAATAAAACTTTAACCTTATAAATCTTCTACGTATCTATGTCACTTGGATGAGGACATTAAAAAAAAGTTCCACCTTTTCATATACAATCCAAAACTAACATACAATTACAAAGGCTTTTGTAGAAATTTCTAAGGACCATTTTTGTGGTACTCTACCACTTTCAAACGGCCATAGTTGGAAGTTTCTTAACTCTTAAGTTTTTCAATCCCTAAAATCATATAAAATAGAAAAGTTGGCAATAGAGTCACTAGTAGAAAAACATGTCCTAAATGACTATCCTCAATGACTAGAAAGTGTTCACAATGACTCATTTGTAGTCATTTTGGACAATTTTCAGTCATTTAGGACAGTCATTTATAGCCTGTTTTCTACTAGTGAGTGTTCCTTTGATACTTTTTAACCCTTGAAGGATGGATCGGTGGATGTGGTAATCATGCATTTTTGCTACCATGTGACATCATCTACTTTAAAAAGCCAATTATACTCATTGGAAGTCAAAGTACTAAAAAAGATCTTCCCTTTCCACTTCTAATACCAAGGATGACAAGTTGCGATTTTATCCTACACGGTTTGACTCTCTATCATCTCTCATTCCAAGGAACGAAGTGTTCATGACGCGATTGCACATTCGATCATTCCACGGTTTCCACCATTTTACAAAACACGGAACTCTCACATTTTCAGCATGTACATTTTCACTTTCCACGTACTTCTACCGGCCGCGCCGACGATCATTCGACCCATGAAGTAATTATATATGTATGCTAATCCTGAAGATATTATTTAATCACAGTCCATCTCCATTAATTCACAAGATTTCGCGTTGTTTCAGTACAACAAATCGATCATTCATAAACTTGCACAATTAATTATTAAACAGCGGAAGATCGGATTCCGCATAAACTGTACGTGATTCTCCCCGGTCGTCTCCGCGTAGCTCGGCCACTCAAGCAAGCAAGGATTCTGTTCTTGGAAACTACTTCCACATCCAATTCACAGGCTCCTACGGCGCGCTACCCACGTCCAAGCTAGACGGATTGTGCAAATGAATCAATTATTCTAACGCGGCAACTCGTTGAGTTGCATGTCGGCGCACTGCAACAGCTCCACCTAGACTCGTGAGAAAAAGCTGTTGCTAGCTAGCTGCATGATTGAACCTATTATGTATGACCGATCATGCGACAACGTCGACGAAGAACTTCTGGCCTGCCCCGCAATGCCCTGAACCGCTGACGAAGTAGAACCGGCCGGTGTGCACGAGCGGGAAGAACATGTGCACGTCCTCGCTCCAGAACCCGATGGCGTTGCGCAAGTCGCACCCGGTGAACCCGGCTTCGTTCACCTGGACCACACTGTCGCCCAGCGCCCAGCGAAACTCTGCATGCATGCGAAACGGGATCACAATCACATCACATAGTTACGGAGAGTTCTATCACAACAGCTACGATCATTCACATATCCATTTGCAACTTACAGAGTGACTTGGAAAGCAAGTGGAAAGTTTAAGAATTGTAATTCTTGTAGAAAGCGGAACCGTACCGAGAGTGTCGCGAAAGCGATAGGGGCCGTTGGCGTTGGCCCAATCCTGATAGAAAGTCGGGTTGGCCGGGACGTGCCATGATCCCTGATCCCCTCCCACGACGTGGTTTGTGGCGATCGCGCAACGCGCAAACGCCATCGTCACCACCAAGCATGCCAAGACGGCGAAAGCGGAGGTGGATCTCGCCATGGCGGCTCGTCACGTACGGGATGGATCGAATTCCCTTGGAGAAAACTGCGCAGACGTTGCGTGCACACGAAATCGAACTAAACCCTAAACCTCGCAGCAACACGAGATCGAATTCTCTACCCGATCAATTAGAAACAAGACAGAATATTCAAACATTCTGGGGCTGCGACTGCGACAGCCTCTGGTGGGGTGGAGGCTGAAGATGAAGAAGTGGGCTCCCGGTGGGGGTTTATATAGTTGGGGGTACGTCCTGTACGTTAGGGTTCGATTCTCGTGCGATACTCACGAGGCATGGATCAACGGCGAGCTAGCGTGCTCACGAAGGTAATGCAGAAATTTACTGCACCCACGGAATCGGGCTTCGAACTTGTATTAAGCCTTTGGAATATGCGCGTGAGCGCGTCATGTGGATAAGTCTGGTGTCGTTTGACTCAATCGTCATGATTCACAGTTTCACACAGCTTGGCTTCTTCGTGGGATGCATTTAATTTGAGGAACTGTACGGCATCCTATGTGTACGTCTTACCAAATTTTCAGTTTCTTCAGAGGGGATTCAAAATAATCTGGTTGAATTTCCTAATGATTATAAATTTATAACACAATATGCGTTGTAGAAGCTAGATGTACCGGTACTAGGGTCCCTATCGCCCAAAGTAAGACTTGAGTGTATAAAAATCAAGCTTCGTTGATAATTAATTTGATGGAATTTGGTGTATAATACATATGTAGTTATGTACTGACGCTTAAAACAGATATTTAAAATGGCAGTATTCATGAGCCATTTTTCCATTCATTTTCTAGGACCGGTATAGATTTCAGACCACATGGTCTGAATTTGAGGAGCACTGTACTTTTCAGACCGTACTGCCTAAACCTAAAAGTGCCCAATTTGTGGAATACCGCCATTTTCACAAAATATCTGTTTTAAGAAGAAATGTGTAAATTTCATATAAATAAATTCCAAGACAAAATTTGGGTGTTCGCAAGATTAAACCATGAATATTGCATCTGCCATGTAAATATGGAATCAATCTGACAGCCAATCCATGACTTTACCCAAGAACGCAACACATGAGGACGTGGTGGATCTTCTGAAGAATTAAGTTCAATGACGACCCTGATCGAGGTCCATGGTATCTTGTTCCAGCTTTCTCTTCCCAAAGTAAGCTCATACTAATTTTGGATTGAATATCTACTTTTTGCAAAGTACACGTAGTAATTTACTAACTTCATCTTCCAAGTTTCCTTGTTCCCCAAGATACAAGCCTCTAAGGCTGATAAACTTATCCCATAACGATTATATATGTTAATTACAAATTCATTTTCATATTGTTAAAACTCAATAGAAAAAACTTGAATGCATGCAATCCATTGAAAATAAAACATGCAAAAGTAATTGCACTTTTCTAACTTGCAGTTGTCATTTTTATTCACAGTAAGTTGCTCAGTGACGAATTCAATCGAAATTGCATGCGTCACAGTATTCAGTATTGGCCAGAAGGGCGAGCACGCCTKACAAATCCTCCAAAATGAAAATTTTATTATCGTCTGAGTGCACACACAGTCAACAAGTCAACAACTGAAGGTAATGATTTCAGTCTCACGAGTACATCAGAAACGAAACCATTTACACTACTAACTCTGGCGCCATCGCGCCATTACTATTGCTAAGCACTCTGCGCGTAGGAAACTGCAGCTACCACGTTAACCAGCTCGAACACAACATCGTCCACGCGATCCAAAGCCCAAACTAGCTCTTCGCTCTTATTCCACTGCTTGGCATTGCAAAGTGAGCCGCGCGATTGATCATGCGAAAACGTCGATGAAGAACTTCTGGCCGGAAGCGCAATGAGTGGCATCGCCGCTGATGAAGTAGAGCGTGTGGAAACTGTAGTCACGCAGCGGGAACAACATGCTCGTCACCTCCCCGCTGGGACTCGCGAGCCAGGTCTGGATCGGGCTAAGCGTGTTGCAAGCGTTGAAGGAGGCGAAATCCACCTGCAGCACGCTGTCGGTGGCGATCCAATTGAACTCTGCACACAATTAAACCACGCATGCACCCACCGCGCTCAGAGTCTCAGATCGCAATCGTGTTACATTGGAATAATTACTAATGTCAGTAGCAAGGTCAGCGGTTTGAAAAAGGGTGAATTTGGTGTACCGAGAGAGTCGGTGGTGAAGTAGGGTTTGTGGCTTTGCTCCCATTCCTGATAGAATTTGGGGTCGCGAAAGCTGGGCAATTGCCATCCCAGAGATTCTCCCACCACGTACTTGGCGGCCATCGAGCCCTGCACAAGAGCCATCATCACCACCAGGACGACGGCCGAAGCCGCAGCCCCGGATCTTGCCATGGTACGTAAATGAATCGGCTGTGACCTGCGTCACAAGAGGAAGATGAATCAGACACTCAGCTCCAGACAGTAATGAAAAGTCACAATTCAATTCGGACACTCGGGAAGCAAGTTAACTAAGAACCTGGTCCGCACGTCTGCACGCGCTCTACAACAACACAAATCGAAACTTGTGTAGCACATTCAGTTGAATAGCGATAAGTATAAATAAACGCAAGTACAAGCTGGCTACTACGTGAGAGTCTCGATYTGCAGCCAAGATCGAATACAGCATTTGCAAATCAGTCAAGAAAATAGAATTCGTCACTCAGAGAGTGTGAAATCAATGCGTTACAAAAAAAATCACGAAGTCGCAGTTAGTCAATCTATTTGCAGACAAACTGCAGACTGAGACTATAGCGGGAGCAAGCGACTGACTGACTGCATGAAATGTGACCCTTGCCAGACTAGAAATTGGGAAACGAAAGACTTAGCTAGCTCAGTGCTTGCTTCTGAAGTCAGAGCGAGTCCCTCAGGGCAAGTGCAAGAATTGCTTACCACCGGAAGAAGATCGAAGAGCGGTGCTCCAAGCTTCGAGCACTAACTAGGATCGATCACTGAAGACAGAACCCTAGAGCGCTAGAGCTCGGGGCGAGGCGGAGCTCGAGAGGGAGAAGAAAGATGGAGAAGAGGACTGCGGATGTGTGAATTCATAGCAGGCGTTCCAGTGGGGAGGATGGACCACCGAGGAAGTCAGTCAGCGCTTGCCTGGCCGTGAGAGTGATCGATGGAGTGGCGGCCGCCGTGAACATTAATGGACCAGTCCGATGCGAGTTCCACGAGGACCGGCATATGCGGCTCCACCGGAATATGCGGCTGCCCCGGCCTCCGTTCAGTTTGCGAAGGATCGCTTGAGTGAATCCCGGCCACGGTTTTTCAAAAGTAAAGGTAATTTTATTTAAAAAAATTCATAACTTTCACACCGTAGATCAAAACTCTAAACGTTACGAAATTGGCACAATTAGAAAGCTTTATGAAGTAGTGGAATCGCTTTGTTTTGTGGCGCTTAAAATCTCAATCACACGATGTGAATATTACAGACTTTTTAAATTTAAAGATAATTTAATTTAATTTATAAAATCTTTCAAAATAATTTAATAACTTGATAGTGTAGGTGAGTAGGTCCAAACTCCAAAGGCCACACGACAAAGTTTTTACACCTCTCTCTGGAAAATGCTTTGAAAAAGTACCAAAATCGCCAGTGATCGCCACAAGGGTTCTTAGATCTTAAACAATTGAAACAAAACAAATAGCATATTTTAAAATATAGAAGCTATATATAAATTTAAAATATATGAATTTAAAATTTTAAGAAATTCAAAAATTCAAAATATTTCAACATTTCACCCATAAAGGACCAAGGCCTTTTTTCAGTGAAAAAACAACTCAAAATTGCCATTTTAATAGGAAATAGTATTTAAGATAGAAGAAAAATCAAAATTATTAATATCTTCAAGATGGAATTAAAACATACTAATCCCACTAATGAGATTGTTTTAGCATGCAAAAAAGACCACGTGGAACTTTTGTTTTTGAAAAATAGTAAAAATTGCATTCAGAAATGAAGCCTAGTTAGCCTACAACTTATTTTTCAAAAAGATGCTTAGATTACCGAAAAACAAGATTTTTCGTAATTTTCTCATAACAAATCCAAATGGAATGAATAAAATCTTTCTATGTAAGCAAAAATATAATCTATGAGAAAAAAAACATTAAAACATTAAAAATAATATTTTAAATATTTTTTTGGCTGCCTCTCTAGCTCTCTCCCATGTTTTGAGCTTATTTGGGCATAACTTTTGTTCCCGGGCACTGATTGAAAAAAAAAAAAAAATTCCCATGAAGCTGATTATTTTTTCTATCTTCAAAATTTTTTCAGAAAATCATGAAAAAAATTGAGACCATAGGTACATGCCCAAAATCCCATTTTTCCCTCAAAAGGACAATGGTCCTTTATGGGTTCAAACATTTCAGCATCAATTAGACATCATTCATAGTATAACCAAAGTCCCAAGCCTATTTTTCGGGTAAAAAATCACTCAAATTTTTTTATTYCAATACAAACAATAAAAAGTTTTAAAATTTGTTTCTAAGTAATTGTAGAAATTAAAAATCGGCCATTTTTGAGGACTTAATGGTGATGAGATTTGACCAAAAAAAGAGGTCAAAACTTTTTTATTGTTTACAAATGCACGTGCAAGGAAGGCCTATTTGCACAAATGTAATGAACATAGAATAATTTATTTTTAGATGCCCTTTAATAGGAACATGTAAACTATACGTACTATTGAAATATACCTCATAAAGTTCAGCCAAAAATCATTAACTTAAACAAACTTTTTGTATTCAAAACTCTAAATCCAAAATTAATAAAATTAATAAAATTAATAAAATTGATTTTAAATTTTTTTGAAAATAACGGATACAATTACAACATCTATAATTACTTATTTTGTTTTTGCGTTAAGCTCATTACTCAAAAGTTATAGCAGAGGACAAAAGATTTATTCCCATTGTGACAAAAAAAAGGGTCGGTGTTTCTTGCAATGATCCATGGGCAACTTCTGGTTGTTTGCTCCTATCAAAAACCTCAATGTTTAATTTTTTGCTAGGAATCCTAGAATATCATGTTTTCCAAAATTCATAAAAAGTATATAAATTTTAATTGCAACTAGAAATTACAATTAACTAGCTTYAAACAATTATCTCTTATAAGACTATTTTTTGCCTAGTTGGCAGCCAAGGGGTATAAAAAATCTCTTTGAAGTAGGCATGGATTTTATTGCTTGTTGTCTAATGACTAGTGTTAAGCAATTTTGACATGCAAATTTGACCTATAAACAATCCTATAATTTTGTAGCTTCTTTACAATTGTATATAAGTGGAGAGCTTTGAATCATTCTATTTGGATTAGCGAGCTAAAAGTTATGAGGAGTTTTAGTTTGTGGGTACTAGGTATGTTTTTTAGAGACTCCATGCTTATCTACAAACTAAAATTCCTCATAACTTTTAGCTCACTAATCCAAATGGAATAACTAAAAGTTGTCCACTTATACATAATTGTAAAGAACCAACTTCAAATTTTTATTTTTCAAAAAGTGATTTTAGAAGGAGTTTTCCGAGTTGTCTGGGGCTCTGGGCTGCCTAAAGTTCAAAGAAAATCACATATCATGCAACAACTTTTTAATAGTGTAGTCAAAATAATGTTATAAAAATTGTTGGGCCTCAAAGCTACTCTGTGGACACATGTTGTGTAAAAATTTCAAAGAAAAATAATGAGAACTCCATTCTTACTGAGCTGCCCTAAATTGCTATTTTGCCAAAAAACACAGCTTCACTTGGTCTTTTAGGGGTTAAGGCACAAAACTCCCTCCAATGAATCTACTAGATATATAAGCAACTCAACAAAGGTCAATGCGACTACTTTTGTCATTTTTTCTAATATCAACCTCAACAAATTCTTGCCTAGAATGTACTAATTATAAATTATTTCTATATTCTTAAAAATCAAAAGTCACTTTTGGGTGAAACTATTGCAAATACTTTGAAATTAATATTCTTTTATTGACTTATTGATATGCAGTCTAAAACATGTGTTAAAAAGGATTCAAGAACATTCTCTTGACTTCCAACAATACTCAACAAAAGTATTAATATGATTGCAAGAAATACTTATTGTTTTAGATTGAAAAATACATTTTTGAAACAAACAACTGCCAATCCTATGTAATACTACTAGTACTATGTGTCAATAGCGCCCTTGCAAATCTACACTATGAATATAAGGTGCTTGCAGATCTTAACCATTGATTCTATACTATACAATATTATACAATATAATATACTGCTGCAAAGTATTAGAAAAGCCACTAGGAGCAAAAGATGGTAGAAAGGGATTTGTGGACTTTTTCATATTTAGTGATTCAACAGAAATTTCAAAAATTATATTAGAAGAATCTATTTTGCTAGAAAAAAGATTGTGTTCACATTGCACCAAAGAATTCATGTAGGAAATTTTTCCCCTTTTTGTAGCCTTTGTGCAAAAGAAGGTTGTTTTGACCCCATGAGTGCAATCGGCATGTTGATATTTCATGAAAATTCATTGTCTTTGTGAGTCGTTGTAATGTTTGTAGACCTCCAACATGTCCAATTTGTGGTTGCACATTTGCATTTTTCGGGTCAAATATAGGACTACCCCCTCCTCCCAAGTCCCAAATAGCCAAGGTAGACATGCAATCGGGGACAAGTTGGAAATTGTGAACTAATTTTTAAAAGTTTAAGAAAATTAGACACTCAATGTTTTGCATGTACCATCATTCCAAATTTCACCCCAAATGGACATACAATGCAAAAGTTATGAGCAAAAATCCACCCATCCAAACGAAAGCCGGGACAAAAAATAAGACAAATGTTTCTTGCAATCACCCATTAGGCAATTCAATAAGAGGAACAACTTTCTTATTTGAACTCAATTAGCTGGAATTACATCATCTATGTGGTAGGAAGTTTTTTGATGAWAAATTGAAATCATTTTCCAAAGAAATCAACAAAAATTGGAATCAAATCATTTGCTCCAAATTTGTGGCTAYATTTTTAGGAGCTAAAATTTGAAGGAGATGGTCTTTTAGACTTGTAGCTATTCCTTCTAAAAATAGTTAATTTTATGTAGTGCAGAAGTCTACAAAGTGAGCTTCTTTCAGCTTGCATTTTTAAACATGCAAAATATTTTTTTGGTGGTTTGTTTGCTGAATGACCATTTCCATTGAACTTTTATAGACATCTAAACTTTATTTAATTTATTTTAATATTTTTCTATTTGCATCTAATTAAAACATTGAAGGATCTATTTTCTTAAATATTGGATGTTTTTAGTTCTCCTATTTAGAGAATTTTCTAGGCTTTTCCTTCAAATGAATGGTCATCTTAATCGCAAAGATCTATCCATAAAACTTATTTTAAACTAAAAAAAAAATGATCTTTTTAATTTTAAAAGTCTCTAGAAAAAATCATGAGTATAGTTATAAAATGCAATAATGCAAGTGTTTCTTCCAATCTTCTCACAATATTCTCTAATTTTTTCCTATATTACATATAATTGCCCTATACATATCTGGCTACTCTTTAATTAAATGATTAATACCTAGTTCGTAGTTTCAATGAAATATAAAATTATTGGTTGTAACAAATAAAGAACCATATAAAAATCATAATGGAATAAAAAAATGATCCAAAAAGATTGATGGAGGTGAAGTTTGTAAAAGCCAATAAATATTTTGCTGGGAAAAAAAAATTCTTTCTATGCAAAATGACTCATTTTGAAGTTGATTGGCCTATAGGCCACCCAAGACTCCATGGGTGATTTGTAGAAGAATATATTTTTGTGCATTAATTACATTTGAAAATATAAATTCACTATATAAAGTATAAAATCAACTATCTTATTTTAAATGCTCAACTTCATAGCACAAAACATCATAATATCTGAAAGCAATAGAGATGTACATATTCTACATTGTTCAAAAATATTTATGSAAAATTGAATAAGAAATCTTAGATTTTAAGATAACTTCATATTTTGAGCTTTAACCTCAAGGTAGTCTACAATCATTTGCAAAATGTGAAGACTGCTAAATTTGACATCAAGATTTGCATTTGTGCTGAGGCCTGAGGGAGTGCATTTGAAGTTGTGTATCATACTAGAAATACTATCATGAGTTTTAGAGTTTATAAGCCAAAAAAAAAATGGAATATAGAAAAATTGGAGATACAAAACAAAATTAGTTCTAAAAATAAAAAAATATGATAAGATAATCCAAGGAGTCAAGGTTAAAAGGGTCATGGATAAATACCTTGCTTACAAATCTCAATTTGTCTTCTTCCATAAAAGATATAACATAAAAGGGTGAAAGCAAAAAACACCTATTGATTTTGTTGCATTTCCATAATTTTTTCAAGAATACTTAAAAAACAATCATTTAAAAAATATGACTATTATTCAAGGTTGTTCTGTCAAATGCATTTTGTGGTCCTGATGACTGACATGGTGTTGTGTGTTGGACGTTATATGTCCAAAAATTTAGATTGTAATAATTGTTTATCAAATTGAGACACATTAATTAAATGAAACTTTTATATGTCCAGATTGGAAATAGAGAGTGCTTTTATTTGAAAGTTGAACTTAAAGTTGACTTTATTTGACAAACAAGGGAGTCTACTAAAAGTATTAGACTTCATGTTCGTCATATTGTGGAATTTTTTGGGCAAACAACCATGCCCATGTATACACCTTTAAGACAAAGGTAACCACTAATTCCAAGTAAATGCATAGAAAAATTCTTTGAGTAGGAGAACTCAAAAAGTGCCAAATCTCAAAAAAATGATAAGTACTCTGATCATAAAATTATGGAGAAAAACTCACTTTGTAGACTTCCATAATCCATACGGTCACATAAAAATAATTATTTCTAAAATTTCTTTGGTTGTTCCATTGTTAGCTACAACTCCTACAAGTCTATTTGATGACCATTTTCTCCAAATTTCACCTCAAAATATGCTTTTTTGAATGTTGAATGATACTAAAATCTCAAAATTGGCAAGTGTGACATTAAATAGGGACCTATTTATGGATAGTTAATTGTTTTTGAAAATAAAAAATATTACTTGAATTGTATAATAGTTGTGAGTATCTTTCCTTGATTCATTTGGAGCCAAAACACAAAAGTTATGGCCAAAAAACAGATCAGCACTCATCATGTGATGCAACATAATACAAGTTTTTTTTGCAATCACCCAAAAGTAAGGTGAAAAAATTGTTTTTAACCCCTAAAGGACCATTTGTCTCTTTCAGGAACAAGGTAGATTTTAGGCATGTACCTATAGTCTCAATTTTTGTCTTGATTTTTTGAAATTTTTTTTGATGATAGAAAAACCAATTAGCTTTTGGAGTTTTGGGGCATACAATTTTTTTTTCAATTGATGTATGGGAACAATAGTTATGCCCAAAATAAGTTATGGACAATCTTGTTTTTCAGGCAATTGGAGTATTTTCTTGAAAAAGTAACTTGTAGTCTTGTAGGATTCATTTATGAAAGCAATTTTTACAATTTAAAGAAAAAAAATGTTCCACATGGCTTAGTTTGCTTGCTAGAACAATCTCATCATTAGGATTAGCGCATTTGAATTCCACCTTAGAAATATCAATAATTTAGATTTTCCTTCTATCTTGTACCTACTTCTATTTAACAATTTTTTAAAGAATAAAAATTAATAAATTTTTTTTCCCCCCCCCCAAATTCTCAATTCAATTCTCCACCATAAAGATTTAAAGCTCAAAAATCTATAGTGCAAAAAATTAAAGTTAAGAAGGTTCTAAGTCAAATAATGTAGTCCCCCTACGTGTTGCAACTTGCAAAACCTATTTTTTTCACTTTAAACATAGATATCTTGCAATAAAAAAACAATTTCTGATTATTTTACTCTTAGCTATAGAAATGGTAGTTTTGACTTTTGAGTGATTTTTCACAGAAAAAAGGCCTTAATCCTTTCAGGGTTAATTATTTAAATTCAACATCTAGTCTGAAAAGTATGACACTACGATAGGACATATTCCTTGACATATTATARGACACTAATTCTTTGCAATTACCTCAACAGTGGAAAATTATAATTAAGTCAGAATGCATATTTACTTCCCTTTGACAATTATGCATATTATGCATATCTCTGTCTCTCTAGTATATAAACTTGTCTTCTGGCCATTTCATAGATGAAAACTGATGAAAATTGCYTTTTCTGGAAGAATCTATTGATGATTTCCCTCACTGAGAAAGTTGTCTCATAAAAGTACAGGTTTACACACAATGTGCCCAAAAGAGGCATCCCACCTCCTAGTTTGCATTAGTGCCCCCCTCTCTCCAAAAAATCATAGGCCATTGATTTTTTTCTTAAAAATTACACCCCCTTCCCTGCCATTGATTTTGATACGAATATTGGGATACGGTATATTGGGACATAAATATTGGGATACGATATACTGGGATACAAATACCTGGATATGAATACTAGGATACACATATTGGAATATGAATACTAGGATACGATACGGATACGGATACAAAAATGAATACAAAAACCAATTAACCCATATCGATTGTCAAGTAAGTTCTGTTTTGAAAAATATAAGAGTGGGCTGTGGGGGTATTGGGGTTTTCAGATTATTTTTACATTGGATTATTTTTCATACCCCAAATAAAATTGGAGRGGTTATGAAAAATAATCCAATCTGAAACTTTTTGGTACATTGTTTATCACAATGTACCAAACAATGTACCAAAAAGTGGCAGTAACTGCCTATTCCAATCACTCAAGTGAAACAGATTGATTCCCATCCCCAAATGGCTACAGTGTAGCTAAGATGCATTTTCTTGCGCCACCCAGCAAAATTTAAAAAAAAAAGTATCAACGACAGACAGTCTGTTGACTCTGTTCGAGTGTTCGTGGAGTAGTGTCTGAACGTGTCTGTTAACCAAATCAAATCCTGTGCTCATTCGAAGAAACGAAGGGTTCATGATCCCTCATTCGATCAATTCCACCATTCTACAAAACGTGAATCTCTCAGTAAGTTTTCGGTACTGTTCTACCGGCCGACGATCATTCCGCATGAAGTAATTATATATGTCTGCTAATCCTGAAGCAATTATTTAATCACAGTCCATCGCCATTAATTCACGAGACTTCGCAGTGTTCCAGTACAACAAATCATTCATAAACTTGCACAATTAATTATTAAAGAGATGAAGATCCACATCAACTGTACGTGATTCTCCCCGGTCGTCTCCACCTAGCTCACAAGCAAGCAAAGATTCTGTTCTTGGAAACTACTCGCTCATCCAATTCACAGGCTCCTACGGACGGCRCGCTACGCACGTCCAAGCAAGACTGATTGTGCAAATGAATGAATTATTCTAACGCGGCAACTCGTTGAGTTGCGTGTCGGCGTACTGCAACAGCTCCAGATAGACTCGTGAGAAAAAGCGGTTGCTAGCTATTCTGTATGACGATCGATCATGCGACAACGTCGACGAAGAATTTCTGGCCTGCCCCGCAATGCCCTGAACCGCTGACGAAGAAGAACCGCCCGGTGTGCACGAGCGGGAAGAACATGTGCACGTCCTCGCTCCAGAACCCGATGGCGTTGCGCAAGTCGCACCCGGTGAAGCCGGCTTCGTTCACCTGGACCACACTGTCGCCCAGCGCCCAGCGAAACTCTGCATGCATGCGAAACGGGATCACACATACGGAGAGTTCGATCACGGCAGCTACTGTCATATCGATGATTCAGATATCTAGTTGCAACTTACAGAGTGACTTGAAAAGCAAGCGGAAAGTTTAAGAGTTGCAATTCTTGTCAAAAGAAGGGGAACCGTACCGAGAGTGTCGCGGAAGCGGTAGGGGCCGCTGGAGTTGGCCCAATCCTGATAGAAAGTCGGGTTGGCCGGGACGTGCCATGATCCCTGATCCCCTCCCACGACGTGGTTTGTGGCTATCGCGCAACGCGCAAGCGCCATCGTCACCACCAAGCATGCCAAGACGGCGAAAGCGGAGGTGGATCTCGCCATGGCGGCTCCTCACGTACGGGATGGATCGAATTCCCTCAGAGAAACCTGCGCGGACGTTACGTGCGCACTGACTCGCGAAATCGAACTAAACCCTAAACCTGGAAGCGAGAATTCTCGACGCGATCTACAGTACTAGAAACAAGCCAGAATATTCAAACAGACTGCGAGAGCCTCTGGTGGGGTGGAGACTGACGATGAAGAAGTGGGCTCCCGGTGGGGGTTTATATAGTTCGAGGTACGTCCTGTACGTTAGGGTTCGATTCTCGTGCGATACTCACGAGGCATGGATCAACGGCGAGCTAGCGTGCTCGCGAAGGCAATGCAGAAATTTACTGCACCGGCGGAATCGGGCTTCGAACTTGTAAGTAAGTCTTTGGAATGTGCGCTTGAATGGCGAATTTCATTATAATAGCGATATTATGTTATAGTGGCACTTTTTACAGTTCAGACTGCGCGGTCTGAAATCTAAACCTGACATAGATTATCGTAGTCCCCATCTGACATCCTAGATATCTAACATCTATAACCATCCTAGATGTTTCAGACCGCGCGGTCTGAAATCTAAATACCTTATAGACTGTGAAAGTGACATCTAGGACAGTTATAGATTTCCCGACATCAACGATTAAGCTACCTTCAAAGAGATGAAACTGAAGAACGATTCTTCCACTTCAGCAAAAGCAAATGATTAATAAACGTTAGGGTTGGTAACAACTGCTCAGAATTGAAGAACCACGATCAAAAGGGAACCTCAAAGTTTGTGAAGGCCAGCACATTAGGTATGTTCGTTAAGACACCGATTTTTTGTTTTCTTGTTTATACACTTCTCTGAAAATAGAAAGAAACGATTCAAAACTACCTTCATCAATTGGAAACATTGAGTTATTTCTATCGATTGTCTTTAGTTTAGTTCGTTTAAACTTGGATCTCAGCAACTACACTGAGGTGTTTCAAGTGCCGAAGTCTCTCAACTGAGTCGACCCTTGACAAATGGCAGTGATGGTCTGATTCTGAATGTTGATGACCGAAACGCATGATGCTCCAAAGATTTTTCAGGTTTTTCAAACATGCTAGCTCGATCAATAGGAAAAGCGAAAGAAGGGTAAAGCACTCCATGCNACGAAGAAGAACCGCCCGGTGTGCACGAGCGGGAAGAACATGTGCACGTCCTCGCTCCAGAACCCGATGGCGTTGCGCAAGTCGCACCCGGTGAAGCCGGCTTCGTTCACCTGGACCACACTGTCGCCCAGCGCCCAGCGAAACTCTGCATGCATGCGAAACGGGATCACACATACGGAGAGTTCGATCACGGCAGCTACTGTCATATCGATGATTCAGATATCTAGTTGCAACTTACAGAGTGACTTGAAAAGCAAGCGGAAAGTTTAAGAGTTGCAATTCTTGTCAAAAGAAGGGGAACCGTACCGAGAGTGTCGCGGAAGCGGTAGGGGCCGCTGGAGTTGGCCCAATCCTGATAGAAAGTCGGGTTGGCCGGGACGTGCCATGATCCCTGATCCCCTCCCACGACGTGGTTTGTGGCTATCGCGCAACGCGCAAGCGCCATCGTCACCACCAAGCATGCCAAGACGGCGAAAGCGGAGGTGGATCTCGCCATGGCGGCTCCTCACGTACGGGATGGATCGAATTCCCTCAGAGAAACCTGCGCGGACGTTACGTGCGCACTGACTCGCGAAATCGAACTAAACCCTAAACCTGGAAGCGAGAATTCTCGACGCGATCTACAGTACTAGAAACAAGCCAGAATATTCAAACAGACTGCGAGAGCCTCTGGTGGGGTGGAGACTGACGATGAAGAAGTGGGCTCCCGGTGGGGGTTTATATAGTTCGAGGTACGTCCTGTACGTTAGGGTTCGATTCTCGTGCGATACTCACGAGGCATGGATCAACGGCGAGCTAGCGTGCTCGCGAAGGCAATGCAGAAATTTACTGCACCGGCGGAATCGGGCTTCGAACTTGTAAGTAAGTCTTTGGAATGTGCGCTTGAATGGCGAATTTCATTATAATAGCGATATTATGTTATAGTGGCACTTTTTACAGTTCAGACTGCGCGGTCTGAAATCTAAACCTGACATAGATTATCGTAGTCCCCATCTGACATCCTAGATATCTAACATCTATAACCATCCTAGATGTTTCAGACCGCGCGGTCTGAAATCTAAATACCTTATAGACTGTGAAAGTGACATCTAGGACAGTTATAGATTTCCCGACATCAACGATTAAGCTACCTTCAAAGAGATGAAACTGAAGAACGATTCTTCCACTTCAGCAAAAGCAAATGATTAATAAACGTTAGGGTTGGTAACAACTGCTCAGAATTGAAGAACCACGATCAAAAGGGAACCTCAAAGTTTGTGAAGGCCAGCACATTAGGTATGTTCGTTAAGACACCGATTTTTTGTTTTCTTGTTTATACACTTCTCTGAAAATAGAAAGAAACGATTCAAAACTACCTTCATCAATTGGAAACATTGAGTTATTTCTATCGATTGTCTTTAGTTTAGTTCGTTTAAACTTGGATCTCAGCAACTACACTGAGGTGTTTCAAGTGCCGAAGTCTCTCAACTGAGTCGACCCTTGACAAATGGCAGTGATGGTCTGATTCTGAATGTTGATGACCGAAACGCATGATGCTCCACAGATTTTTCAGGTTTTCAAACATGCTAGCTCGATCAATAGGAAAAGCGAAAGAAGGGTAAAGCACTCCATGCATGAATCTCTTCCTTCTTCGTCCATGCCTTTGCATACTTGCATTTGCATCAACTGTTCAACCGTTGCACAGTTTTTTTCGGTTTGCGTTGCTAAGGTTGCCGAACGTGAAATTGATCGTAATTATGTGCATATTGACTTGGATACCATAATCCATCATTTTCAAAAATGTTTGGGTATGATGTTTATTAGTACATTTACTTCCCGTCTTTGAAGCTTGCTTCTTAATTAAGTGATACTCCGTACATATATTTGATTATTTGGACTGTTATGGCTATGGATGTGGTCACGTGTGACCGTTCCAGTACATGGAGAATCTATGCCAGTTTTTACTGGAGAAAGCGGGCGGTAAGTTTCCCAGCTCAAAGTGCCCATGCAACTTCGTGATGACTTACTTACTCGGATAGCTGAGCGCTCTTAAAATTCTCAGAGGAAACATGATGGTCTGCTTTGGCACAGAACTTTATAGATCATTCTCGATCACTTCCTAATTCGCTGTGCGCAAACTAATTCCTGAAAATTTGATTTTGCAATTCACAACTGTAGGATCCCTATCATTCTCCTGGACAAGGAATGCCAGGTTCGAGCCATGTCCAGGATTTAGTGCAAACGCAGTTAACAAGTCAACAACTGAAGGTAATAATTTAAGGTTTCACGAGTACATCAGAAAATAAACCAATTACACTACTAACACTGGCGCCATGTCGCCATTATTACTGCTAAGTATTCTGCACGTTGGAAACTGCAGCTACCACGTTAACCAGCTTGAACACAACATAACTCTTATCCCACTACTTTATATTGCAAGAGAGCCGCGCGATTGATCATGCGAAAACGTCGATGGAGAACTTCTGGCCGGAAGCGCAATGAGTGGCATCGCCGCTGATGAAGTAGAGCGTGTGGAAACTGTAGTCACGCAGCAGGAACAACATGCTCGTCACCTCTCCGCTGGGACTCGCGAGCCAGGTCTGGATCGGGCTAAGCGTGTTGCAAGCGTTGAAGGAGGCGAAATCCACCTGCAGCACGCTGTCGGTGGCGATCCAATTGAACTCTGCACACAATTAAACCACGCATGCACCCACCGCGCTCAGAGTCTCAGATCGCAATCGTGTTACATTGGAATAATTACTAATGTCAGTAGCAAGGTCAGCGGTTTGAAAAAGGGTGAATTTGGTGTACCGAGAGAGTCGGTGGTGAAGTAGGGTTTGTGGCTTTGCTCCCATTCCTGATAGAATTTGGGGTCGCGAAAGCTGGGCAATTGCCATCCCAGAGATTCTCCCACCACGTACTTGGCGGCCATCGAGCCCTGCACAAGAGCCATCATCACCACCAGGACGACGGCCGAAACGGCGGCCCCGGATCTTGCCATGGTACGCAAACGGATCGGATGTGACCCTGCGTGACAAGAGGAAGATGAATCAGACACTCCAGACAGTAATGAAAAGTCACAATTCTATTCGGACACGCGGGAAGCAAGTTAACTAAGAACCTGGTCTGCACTAGCGCTACAACAACAAAAATCAGAACGTGTCGAGCACATTCAATCGAATAGCCGTATATACAGTACATAGGGACGTACAAGCTAGCTACAAAGTGAACTTTTGTCTCTCCAGCCAAGATCTAATCCAATGCAAAACAGGAAGGAAGAATTCGTTAATCAGTGACTTTGATATCAACGCAAAAAGAATCTCGAAGCCGCTGATTGTAATTCGATCTATTAGCAAACAAACAAACTGCAGAGTCTATGATCGAAGCGCTCGACTGACTGAAAAGTACGTGACCCTCGCCACAAGCTGGGATACAAAATTAATGTAAACACCGTACCTGGCTAGGTGCTAGAATATATTCTAGCTGTGCTCAATCAGTGCTTGCTTCTGAAGTCAGAGCTAGTCCCTCAGGCCAATTGCAAGAATTGCTTACCAACGTAAGAAGATCGAAGAGCGGTGCTCCAAGCTTCGAGCACTAACTAGGATTGATCACTGAAGACAGAACCCTAGAGCGCTAGAGCTCGGGGCCAGGCGGAGCTCGAGAAGGAGACGAAAGATGGAGAAGAGGACTGCGGCCGTGTGAATTTATAGCAGGCGTTCCACTCGGGTGGACTGACCACCGGCCAAGGCAGTCAGCGCTTGCCTGGCCGTGCGAGGGATCGATGGAGTGGCGGCCGCCGTGAACTTTAATGGACGAGTTCGATGCGAGCTCCACGAGGACCGGCAAACGCGGCTGCACCGGAATATGCGTCGTCTGCACCGGCCTCCGTTCAGTTTGCGAAGGATCGCTTGAGTGAATCCCGGCCACGGGGCCGACGTACAATGACGTCACTGGTTTTGCTGGGGGAGGGTTAAAGGTTTGACGACTCGCTCGAACCCTTCAGTCTTCAAGCAAAGGGAATTACTGAGTCAGTGATTCACCTTGTGGATTGTATGAATATTGAGAGTTTCAAGAAGCATATTTTAGTTTTCTATTTCTCAATTGTCAAAGAAAGGTGCTTTGGAGTTTCTTACAATTTTCAAAACAACACTTGTCACAACCTTAACTAATAGTACTTGAGAATAATTGCTTTGACATTTAGGTGACATTTAGGTGACATTTAGGTGACATTTAGGTGTGCTAGAAGGCAGAAATAGGGGAGAAGTTTATTAAGCAAAATAAATGTAATGCACAAAAGGTCCCTCTCAGCACTTCCTCGCAGCTAATCCTGTCGAGAGTTTAGAATTTCTCTAATAGATTCGTTCTTTTTGCATATCCAACCGTAGAATCTTGCACCGACCAATATGAGAATGTTTGAAATTTAAAAGCTTTGACGTTATCGATCACAATTCAGAAGAAAAATGTTTTTCAGAACCTTCAGGAAGGCATCAAGATTCCACCCAGTCTGGCAAACATGTACAAAGAAATTGCGAATTTGGAGAATTCTGGTGTAGTAATGGCAAATTGACAATCTTGTAATCGAGATGACCTCACTTTGCTTTTGCATTCTCGCAGGGACCACGAAGATTAGTCGCGTTGGAGAGCTGAGGTCGGGCCTCAAGCCCTCAACGTACATTCCCACTCGCCAAGCTTCGCCTGGCTCCAACTTAGTCGGCGTCGTGAAGCCTGTGCGTAGTAGCAGGCCGGAGCAGCAACGGCTAGCTTGCACTGTCTGGTATAGTTTTGTTAACCTTGGTTTGGAGCCCTGTGACCCCGTCCGTTCGAGCCATTTCCAGGATTTAGGATTTCAGGAAGAGTCTGGTGTGCTGTTCCGGGGTTTCGTTTTTGAATGCTTACAGTGCCTTGTTGTTAAGAGGGGGAAAACCCAAACAAGGTGAGATTTTACTAGAAAATGGAACCCGCCCGGAGGCAATTGCAGGCCCGAATTGAAGGCAGGGAGGCCCGGAGGCCGTGGACGCCAGAGGGCAAAAGATCAAACCCGAGGGCAGGGGTGCCGTGTTGTTGGTACATGACGGTAGCTGTAGGTTCGCTTTCGCTGACTTTAACAAAGAATTTATTGCCTCCGCCGAATTTCAGTTGTTGTTGCTGCAACAGGGCGGCTAGGGAGCTGTCATCGATGGAAAGTCTTGCATCTAAGGCGGGTAAACTTGTCCCATAATGTTTATATGTTCATTACAAATTCATTTTCAAATCGTTGAAATTCAATAGAATAACCTTGAGTGCATGCAGCCTATTGAAAAGAAAACATGAAGAAGCCATTCCACTTTTTTTCAATTGTATTCTAACTAATTACTTTGTGACGAATTCAATTTGAAATTGCATGCCTCACATTATTGGCCAGAAGAAGCGAAGAGTGAGCGCCTTAAAAATTCTTCAGAATGAAAATTTTATTAGAGTCTGAGTGCATACACAGTTAACAAGTCAACAACTGAAGGTAATGATTTCAGTTTCACGTGTACATCAGAAACGAAACCATTTACACTACTAACTCTGGTCCCATTATTTCTGCTAAGTATTCTGCATGTTGGAAACTGCAGCTACCACGTTAACTAGCTCGAACACAACAGCGTCCAAGCGATCCACACTCTTCGTTCTTACTCCACTACTTATCATTCGATCACGTCGATGAAGAACTTCTGGCCGAAAGCGCAGTTTCTGGTATCGCCTCCGATGAAGTAGAGCGTGCGGAAACTGTAGTCATGCAGTGGGAACAACATGTTCGTCACCTCTCCGTCTCCATTTGCTAGCCAGGCCTGGATCGGGCTATGCGTGTTGCAAGCGTTGAAGGAGGCGAAATCCACCTGCAGCACTCTGTCTGGGAAGATCCAATTAAACTCTGCACAAAACCACGTACCCACCTYGCTCAGATCGCAATCGTCTTACTGGAATTWCTAGCAAGGTTAGTGGTTTGAAGTAGGGTGGGTTTGGTGTACCGAGAAAGTCGGTGCTGTGGAAGGGTTTGTGACTTTGCACCCATTCCTGATAGAAATTGGGGTCACGATAGCTGGCCATTTGCCATCCAGTAGACTCTCCCACCGTGTACGTAGTGGCCATCGAGCCCTGCACAAGAGCCATCGTAACCACCAGGACGACGGCCAAAGTAGCGACCCCGGATCTTGCCATGGTGAGTAAACGAATCGGATGTCACCTGCGTTACAAGAGGAAGATGAATCAGACACTCCAGTCAGTATATATAAATCCTGTCGCAAATAGCCTGTAGACGTACTTAGCTAATGCAAGAATGAAAAAGCGCAATTCAAATCGTAGTTTCTGACACTCGGGAAGCAAGTTAACTAGGCACCTGCTCTGGAAGCCTCTACAACACAAATCAGAACTTGTCTAGCAAATTCAACTGAATAGGGATAATTATACAAGTACGTTCAAGCCAGCTACTTTAGTGAGAGTCTCTCCAGCCAAGATCGAATACAATGCAAAGCAGTTTAGAAAATAGAAATAGTCACTCGTTACAAAAGGAATCACGAAGTGTCTGTAAATCGATCTATTTGCAAACAATCAAACTGCAGAGTCTGTTACTCACGCGACTGACTGGAAAAGATGCGACCCTCGCCAGAAGTTCGGAAACGAAATATAAAGACCTGGCTACGGGCTAGAATTCTACCTGTGCTCGATCAGTGCTTCTGAAGTCAGAGTTCCTAAGGCCAATTGCAAGAATTGCTTACCAACGGAAGAAGGTCGAAGAGCGGTGCTCCAAGCTTCGAGCACTAACTAGAGTCGATCACTGAAGACAGAACCCAAGAGCGCTACCGGAGCTCGGGGCGAGGCGGAGCTCGAGAGGGAGAAGAAAGATGGAGAAGAGGACTGCGGCTGTGTGAATTTATAGCAGGCGTTCCAGTGGGGTGGACTGACCACCGAGGTAGTCAGACAGCGCTTGCCTGGCCGTGCGAGTGATCGATGGAGTGGCGGCCGCCGTGAACATTAACGGACGAGTTCGATGCGAGCTCCACGAGGACCGGAATATGCGGCTGCACAGGCCTCCGTTCAGTTTGCGAAGGATCGCTTGAGTGAATCCCGGTCACGAGGGRCGACAATGACGTCATTGGTTTCGGTGATTCAGGTAATTAATTTGATGGCTAGCGATTTTTGGATAATGTAAAAGAATTCCTAAATTCAAAGATAATTTAATTCAATTTTTGAGTCCTTAACCCTTGAAGGACGGACCGGTGGCAATGGAAATCATGCATTTTTGATATTGGGTGCGATCATCTACTTTTAAAAGGCAAATATACTCATTGGAAGTCAAAGTACTACAAAAGATCTTCCCTTTCTACTCCAAAACCAAAGATGGAAAGTTGCAATTCTATCCTACACGTTTGATTCTATGTCATCCTCGGAGGACACAAAATGTCCGCCGTAGCGTTCAATGCTTAAGAACTTTGAAAATAATTCAATAATTGTTAATAGTATAGGTTCAAAAGCCACAAAAAAAAGTTTTTACACCCTTTTTGGCAAAAAGCTTTCAAAAAGTACGAAGATCACTTTTGAAGCTCTTAAGGTTTCTTAGATCTTATCCTTACAAACAATTTAAACAATTTAAACAAAAAAAATCTAAACATATAGCCTATCTTCAACAAGGTTGTCACATTGGAGAAGTTACTATTTATTTCTTGTCCAATTTGAGTATTCGACATTTGGACATGTCCAATTTTTGAGATGTATGTCTTAACTTTTAAGTACATTTTAGAAATTGGACGTATCCAATTGGACAAGAAATGAATAGTAACTTGTCCAATGTGACAACCATGATCTTCAAGTATAGTAACTACTTTATAATTTTATAACTTAAAATTTTATAAATTTAGGATTTCAAAAATTTCACAAAATTTAAGCATTTAAAATCTTAAACAATTCGACATCATTGATAGTAATATAGTATAATCAAAGCCCCTAGCCCAGGTTTTTTTATAAATATCACTCAAATATTACATTTTCAATTCAAATAAAAAATAAAAAATAAAAAACTTGTTTTTTTTGCATATTGATCTGTAGAATCTTGGCATCTTGCACAAGACTAATATGAGAATGTCCTTAAAAAAATTTTGAAATTTTGAATTTATGGATAGTTGCAAAAAACACCTGTCGTTTTTGGGTCAAAATGGCCTTAGTACTCGAGTAYTGTGACTTTCGGAATAAAATTTTCAAAAATGAAATAAAATATGGATAATTTGTAAAGCATTCAAAAATCACATGYGTGAAAATTCAGACCTAGGAAAATTTATTTCTAAAAGTTATACATACTCAAAGAGTGATGGAAAATACCAAGAAAATGAACACTTTGGTGCTTGATTTTTTAAAAATAGTAAATAAATTCAAAAAATTCTCCAAAAAAAAGACATTTTTCCTCACTTGAAGATGCTTCTTTTCAACCATTTTTGTCTTTGAAAAAAAAATTGAGTTATTTGCACTTGTGCAATGGTAGTGCACTTTGAGCACATGTGGAGGGTGGACAGATTACTATTTTTAGAAAATCTCTTTGCAGGCCTATGTAACTTTAGTAGAAGTCCTTGCATCTCAATTTTGAGCTTCAAATTCAGCTTTCTGGGTAAAAAATACTCAATAGTACTAAAAACCTTCAAAATGGCCAAAAGTAGACAACCTGATCGGGGCAGGTTAAAAATATTAAAATAATTTTGAAAATTTTGAAAAAATTACTCAATGTCTAAAACTATCTCATGTACCTCATTCAAAATTTCACTCCAAAAGATCAAACTATGCAAAAGTTATGAGCAAAAAAACACCTGTCCAAGGGCAAGGGGAGTAGGGGACAAAAAATAGGACAAGTGTTTCTTGCAATCACCCTTGTGTTGAAAAAAAAATGTCATTATAATGGCAATATTCGATATCATATGCCATTTTCAGATTGCACAATCTAAACTCATATAGATTTTAGACCATCTAGGATAAGTATAGATTTCAGGACTGGTTTTGATTTCACACCGCGCGGTCTAAACCATGAAGTGCGGTCTATTTCAGATTATTTTCTGAGACAACTACTGCAACGTCAAAATAATCTTTAYTTYCAGRTCWGGAGCTTCCAAAGCTTTGCTGCGGGATCAGACTGATCGATACTTCCATAAAAACAAAGCACGATTGGAAAGTCCTAGTTGAAGGAAACTTCAAAGACTTGCAGTCACCTGGATGTAACTTTCATAGCACCACTGGCCGGTTACTTTGAATAGTTTGTTTCCCTCCTAAACCTGCACCACTGAAGGGGTAGCAAAAAATATCAGGTAATATACAATGAGTGACAATAATTGAGCTGTGATGAGCAAATTTAAATAACCTCTTTGAAAATCACTACTTAACCTCTAAAGGAGCGAGGCACATTTTGGGCAAAAATTGTCAAAAACTGCCACTTTTTAGGGTAGCAAGAAAAAGTCAAAAAGATGAGGAAAGATAGTTTTTATCTCAAAATTCAACCGTAAGAATTTGTACTAGACTTCTCTAAGAATGTGTGGAAAAAATTTCAGAAACTTTGACCACACAAATTGAAAGATTATATTGTTTGAAGTTAGGTGAAAAAGTTCTTTTTCCAATCTTGCCCGGCAGGGCTTGAAAACTTCTACACCTTCTAGAATGAGACTTTTACACTATACATGGTTATTTTTTTGACATTTGCCTCTTGTATCATGTAAGCTACATACCTGCCAAATTTCAAAATCATAGGACAAGTTCTGCACATGTTGTCCGAAGTTGCCCGAGCTGCCAACAAATTTCAGGACAGCATAACTTTGGAACTAAGCACCCAATTGGAAAAAAAATTAAATTTTCAGGAAAGGGGTACATAGTTGCACACTTGCACATCATGCCCAAATTTAGGGAACATCCAACAAAAGATGACTCCATAGGAACCTACCCAAGATCCCTTGCGTACCTTGAAAGGGACACTTGGTCCTTTAGGGGTTAAGGTAATATGTCCATAAACTGAATTTTGCGGAGGCAAAGCTTCTTGAAATAGTTTTCAATAATTTTCCCTAGAAAGACAACTAGACAAGTGATATTGGCATCTAATTCAAGTAGTTTCATATTTTCTTGAGCTTTGTGGAATAAGTAATAAATATTTGAAGTCAAAATGGCATAGGGCTTTAAAATCGCCCACCTCCTAAAATGTACATTGTTTGTAAATGACTGAAGGCTATGAAAAAACAACATGTACACACATTGTACATTTGAGGATGTGGACAATTTTAGAGCTTGTACAATTTTAAAGCCTATTATTCTAAGTCCAACAAGCGACATTTCACTTGAAAACAACATTGGCCTTCAATCATCATTAATTAAAGTTATACACAATTGACATTCATGAGGACGTCCAATATGAATGTCTATTGTGTATAATTTTGGACGTCCTCATGAATTGCAAGAACTCTTGTCCAATATTCCGTCGTCAATGCACCTTGTGTGCTTTTTAGCCATAAATTTTGCATTCTAGCTCCAAATGACTCAAGACTTCAAGATATGGTATTTATGACTATTTTACACTTTGTCTAATTTTTTTGCAATTTTTGAAAAAAAACATCGTCCAAATATGGCTTCAAGATTTTCATGTCACACTTGCTAATTTGGGCATTTGGGAGCCATTCAATATCATTTTGTACCCCAAAAAACAAATTTGGATTAAAAAGTTGGAGGAGTTAGTTTTCTAGTAGATTTGTAGCTATTGTCTAGAGGAATTCTAAAACTAGTTTATTTTATGTAGTGTTGAAGTCCACAAAATGAGCTCTTTTGAGCTTACATTTTGAAATATGTAAACTATTATCATAGTGGTTCTTTTGGTGAATTGCAATTTCTATAAAATTGTTACAAATGAACAATTGTTTATTTATTAAAGTAATTTATTTCCTATTTTTAACTACTAATTGGAACATTAAAAAATCTATTTTCTTCTTGCAATTAATTCTTACAAATATATTTTAAGTAACTTGAAAGGATTTTAAGAAATTGTCCATCATTCCATAATTGAGAATACAATGAAATTAGATATAAAAGAAATTTTATCCTTGAAATTAAACAAAATAAAAATGAAAAATAAAAGACAATTACTAGTGACAACCTAGTGATGAGTGATTGTGTTTTTTGTTGTAGAGATTTTTAGGAATCCCTTACTATAGGAACATGGGAAAAAACCCATCATGCCTTCTATAAGGTTTTATGATTTGGTTTCACCTTACAATAGTTTGTCAACCATTCCATTGTAGGAATAGTGGAATACTACAATAGGATGGGTGAAATATTTTAATTCTTGATGACATTTTGGTGAAGGATCTTTGATACAATGACATTCTTGTTTAACTTCTAGAGAGCCAAGGCCATTTTTGCAAAAAAAACACAATCAAAACTTCCATTTTGATGACAAAGAGTAAAAATAATTGAAATTTTTTTTTTGCACATCTAATTATAGGATCTTACATACACCTAACTAGTATCAAAATGTGTGGAAACAATTTAAAAAAATTTGACTGCACAAATTGCAAGCTATTTGCTTTGAAAATGAAAAAAAGAAGTTTCTCAGCACATTGCAAGACTAGATCATTTAACTTAGAGCCTTCTTAACTTTAATTTTTTGCACTACAGAGTTTTGAGCTTTAAACCTTTATGGTGGAGAATTGAGTTGAGAGTCTAGGGAGGAAAAGAAATACAAAAATCCTTGATTTTTATACTTTGAAAAATTGATAAGTAGAAGTATGTATAAGATAGAAGGAAAATCTAAATTGGTAATATCTCTAAGATGGAATTAAAATGCAACAATTCCTATGGTGAGATTGTTCTAGCAAGCAACATAAACCATGTGAAATTTATTTATTTTTAAATTGTAAAAATTGTATTTAAAAATAAATCCTACAAGTTAGTTTTTCAAGAAAATGATTTAATTGCCCGCAAAACAAAATTGTCCTATAATTCTCTCAAGACAAATCCAAATGGAATGAATCAAATCTATCCATCTAAATAGCATATGGTATTTAAGAAATTCAAATTTTTCAAAATTTTTATGATGCCCACTCTCCCTTGTTTTGAACTTTGGAGGGCATAAGGTTTGTTCCCGGGCACCGATTGAAAAAACTTCAACTAGATATTTAACACAAACTCTAGACAAATAGAAAAAATAAACATGCCCACTTCAAAGAGATTTTAGATTCCCTTCATATTGCTTGAGTAATTAAAAAAATGTCTTATAAAAGTTAATTGATTAGAGTTAGATGGAATTTCTAATTGTAATTAAAGCATAAATATTTTGAATATATTTAATATTGAAATCACAAAATCCAAATGTAAAGAAACCTTGAAGTATTCTATASGTACAAGGAATTAGAAGTTTCCAATATCCAAATTAAAAGCATTTGAAGAAAAAGCTAAACCACATTCAACATGCTTTTTGCTTCAATTGCGAAGCCTTGATATTCATATAATTATTCTATATTCTTGTCATTTGGGTTCAAATAAACTCAACAGCCATTCAACCACTCAATTATTTGTCAATTGTGAAATCTCTAAACATCATCACATTATTGAACTAAGTTCTAATGTCAAGGTTGTTACTTGGAATTGAAAAGTTATTTCGAAATTTTTTAACATTAAAAGTATATTATCAAGTAAAAATTCTACAAAGACAAGAAAATTCATTGAAAACCTTTTGTAGAAGGTTTGAATTAATTTAGGATTATTTTTTTATATTGATCTACCTAGTTCACTTGTAAGATACAACAAAATTTAGTAACCTAGAAAAAAAAAGTAGATAGTTGGGGTTGAATTGTGCAAAGAGTTTTTCAAGAGATTATCTTGAATTTCAAAGGTTTCGAAAGAATTCATTTCTATATATTTTGTGTAGATTTAAAAGGATAATTATTATTTTTATATATATAATATTTAACCCTTTAGTAAGTGGTTGACCTAGTTTTATTCGAACTTTGGACGAAATGCTTGTTGCAAGTCAAAATACAGCTAATTTGCAAAAACACAAAAAGTGATGGAGTTAGAGCATCTTCAAAGTTCAAATGCTCAATATGAACTATTTTTGCAGCAATGCATGTAATAATACGCTAGCAATGCCAATTTCAATGAAATGCAAAAATAAGCTCCAATTTGGGCTAGTAGCTCATGAAATACACAAATAAGCTCCAATTTGGGCATTTTTTTCAAAATACACAATCCTTGAAGGCAACAATGGTGCCTAGTAATCTCATCATCATCTAATTTATGAAATTCAAAGATATGCATGAATTAGCAAGATACTCTTTTGCTTGTTTGCAATAGAGTGACTTATTTCTCACTTCAATCTTTAATCATGTGATTCATGTCTATATGGAAGATCCAAATCCTCCAATCACCTTTTTTTTTCCACACAATGTCGCCAACGCCTTGTAGCCTCAATTTTTACAGTCCAATCAGATTTATTTGACTCAAAGCTCTTTTCAAATCATATTTTAAAAGTGTATACTCAAATAATGCACTCCCCTGCTAAGTCAACCATGGTCACTAAAGGGTTAAGGCTTAATGGTCTAACTTTGCATCYTTGGATATTTTGTTACAAAAATGTTGTATATAATAGTATGCAAATATTCTTCAACATTCTTCATAATACTACCAATAACTACTAAGGGTTCAATGTTCCAAACCTCTAAAGTCCCAAGAGACCCACTTGAAAGATTCTTCAAGGTTGGGTAAATTGATATTTGTGGTCTCAATTTTTGGCAAGATTTTTTGAAATATTTTTCAAGATAAAAAATTGGATTAGCTTTTTGTAAATTATATAGTTTTCATTTCAATTGGTGTCCAAAAACAAATGTTATGTCACAATAAGCCCAAATTAGGTGGGACAAGCACCTTTTCGAAAAAATTTGAAATATTTTCTAAGAAATTTAATTTCTTGATAAAAGATAATGCTTTTTCTATATGTAAAGAGATTTTATATTTTCCAATTGGATATAAGTAATGTGAAAGTAATGAAACATTTTGTTTGAAGTCAATATTAGCAAATTCTTAAGATTATGATGTATTAAATCCATTCTTGAACTCATTTTCAACCATTCTTAAGAAAAAAAAGTTGGACATGATTTAGATTGTTTTTTAGAACAATATCGCCTTTGAGATTAGTCTTTCAAAATCATCTTACAGGTCGTGGCAAGAAAAGACGTGTGATTTGCGTAGTGATTTTTATAGGACTCATTTTTTTCTTCGAGAGTACTTTAAAATTAGAAAAACAATTTTTGAAAATAGTAAAAAATATGTTTCATGTACACATCTTTAAGACAAAGGTACTCTAGGAAGAAAAAGCATAGAAAAATTCTCTAAGTAGGAGAACTAGAAAAGTGCAAAATTTCATGAAACTAGTTGTTGTCACTGTAATTTCACATTTGAATTTACAAAAAATAGGAAAATAGTTTTTTTTTAAAACTGAAAATTTTCCATTTGGAAAGAATTGATGGTGATGAGATTTCACCAAAAATATGATCTAAGAACCATCTTCAATGTTCAAAAATGGCGCGCAATCAAAGTGTTGTTTGCACTCATGTGGATGACATAAAACAGCATATTTTCAAATTTCCTTTGGTAGGCACATGATTTATTACTATTCAAAATTTCAAACAGACCATGAAAGTTTCAACTCCAAGTCATTAAATTTGGGGACTCGTAACATAGTGAAAACCCTAAAACCTCAAAGGGTGACAAATCAACAAAAATATTTTTTTAATATAATTTTTTTTTTAATTTCTAAAAAACAAGGTATCTGATTGCCATAAATTTAGGCACGTTCAATAAAAATTTCATGTTCATTGAACTTGTGCTTCAAAAGTATACACTTATACCCCAAATTAACAAGGTCACTTCAATTGTGACGGACTGACGGGAAATAGTACCACCCTTTTTTGCAATCACTTTTACGAAAAATACAAAGGCATTAACATAATAAAATTAATTCTCAATCTATATGCAAAATATTTTTAAGTTGAGAAGTTTTAAAGCTTTATAATTAATTCAAGTTTGGAACTAAACAAACTAATTTTTCCCTTTAACCCCTAAGCACTCAAACGACCATTTTTTGGTCGCTGCCCATTTTCAAGCAGAATTTTCGGGCAAAAAAAACCTTTTTTTTTTTTTTTCCTTGAAAATATTGGGTTGTCTTTCAGTATTTATATTCAAAACTAAGATCACTACGGTAAAAAAAAAATTATAATAGAAATAACACAATGTGTTTGGAATTTTCTACTATTGAAAAAATTACTATTTGAGGAAAGAATTGAAATTTTTATGACCAAATCTTATGCATTTTTTTACAATTCAATAGAAACCACCATTTTGACCAATCACAAAACAATTCAAGTGTTAAGGATAGAAATTGTATTTTTGGTGAATTTTCGAAGTTATATCTTCAAAATTCATTTCAAGAGAATCTAAAAATAATTTTATAATTTTGACCGTACGGATATCTTTTACTTTTTGTGCTTCACATACATTTTTTTGATGCAAACTTCAAAAAAGTTACAGAATTTATATTTTATAACACATTTGTGTTTTGTCCAAACCCCTTGGGCTTTTAGGGGTTAAGAGTTCATGTATTTTGTGATTCATAAAGTGAAAGTCTCTAAAAACTTTTTTTGACAATTTCATTATAGTCTAGTGCAAGATTCTATAGTAGAATAATTATGCCAAAAAAAGTAGATAATTAGATAAGTAGATAAAAAGTAGATAAAAAAGTAGAACAATTCTATAGTAGATAATTATGCCAAAAAAAGACAAATATTAAAAAAAAATTTGCATTAAAAAGATGGAAAATATGAGTGAGTTTTAACATAAATGAAATCATAGGCTTAAGGCTTTATTTACACTATCAAAGATGTCCAATTTTTAACATTGAGATTTTGCGAGTTTATTAAAAGTTAAAACCCTAAATTTTTAAAACTATAGAATTATAAGTTAGTATCTACATGATTATAAGATAGTTTATTTGTTGTGTTTTGTTTAAATTGTTTTGTTTATGTGTTTGTTTTGTTTGCCAAAGAGCTAAAAAACCTTGAGGCGTTCATCAGCAATCTTAGTACTTTTTGAAAGCGTTTTACAAGGAGAGGTGTAAGAACTTTGCTTTGTGGCCTTTGGAGTTTAAGCCTTCAATACCAAAAGTTATTGAGTTTATTTTGAAAGATTTTACGACTTTGTAAATTGAATTAAATTGTCCTTAAATTTAGAAATTCTTCAACATTCACAGCGTGCGTCCAAGGGTCGCTAGCCAACAATTTATCTTTAGCCCTGGAGCAGCAAAACCAGTGACGCCATTGTCGACCCCCGTGGCCGGGATGAACTCAAGCGATCCTTCGCAAACTGAACGGAGGCCGGTCCACCCGCATATTCCGGTGCAGCCGCGTTTGCCGGTCCCCGTGGAGCTCGCATCAAACTCGTCCATTAAAGTTCACGGCGGCCGCCACTCCATCAATCGCTCTCACGGCCAGGCAAAGCGCTGACACAGGGCAAGTAGAAGTGGTTACCATGTGGGAAAAAGTTGACCATTACCACCTCATAAGTGGTAAACTAGTAGTAGTTTATCACTTAGGAGGTGGTAATGGTCAACTTTTTCCCACATGGTAACCACTTCTACTTGCCCTGTGTGACTGCCTTCCTCGGTGGTCAATCCTCCCCACTCGAACGCCTGCTATAAATTCACACATCCGCAGTCCTCTTCTCCATCTTTCTTCTCCCTCTTGAGCTCCGCCTCGCCCCGAGCTCTAACGCTCTGCATTTGTATCTTCAGTACGTGATTGATCCTGGTTAGTGCTCGAAGCTTGGAGCCCCGTTCTTCGATCTTCTTACGTGGGTAAGCAATTTTTCTTGCAATTGGCCTGCTCAAGGGACTCTCACTTCGGAAGCAAGCACTGAGCAGAGAATTCTCGAGAGCCTGTAGCTAGCTAGTACTTCTTTTGTTTCCCAATTTCTAGTCTAGCTGGCAAGGGTCACATGTCATGCAGTCAGTCGCTTGCCCCCGCGGTAGTCTCTACAGTTTGTTTGTTTGCAAATAGATCATTTGATAATCAGCGACTTCGTGATTCTTTTTGTAACGCATTGATTTCACAGTCTCTGAGTGACGAATTCTTCATGACTGATTTGCAAATGTTATATTCGATCTTGGCAGGAGATCGAGACCCTCACTTAGTAGCTGGCTTGAACATACTTTTATGTATAATGGTTTCGATATAGCTATCCAGTTGAATGTGCTAAACGAGTCCTGATTTGTAGTGTTGTAGTGTGAGTACGTACCTGCAGACCAGGTTCTTAGTTAACTTGCTTCCCGAGTGTCCGAACTAAATTGTGACTTTTCATTACTGTCTGGAGTGTATGATTCATCTTCCTCTTGTGACGCAGGATCACAGCCGATTCGTTTCCGTACCATGGCGAGATCCGGGGCCGCCGCTTCGGCCGTCGTCCTGGTGGTGATGATGGCTCTTGTGCAGGGCTCGATGGCCGCCAAGTACGTGGTGGGAGAATCTCTAGGATGGCAATTGCCCAGCTTTTGCGACCCCAATTTCTATCAGGAATGGGAGCAAAGCCACAAACCCTACTTCACCACCGACTCTCTCGGTACACCAAATCAACCCTACTTGAAATCAAGCACTATCCTTGCTACAGACATTAGTAATTTTTCCAATGTATCACGATTGCGATCTAAGCTCGGTGGGTGCGTGGTTTAATTGTGTGCAGAGTTCAATTGGATCGCCACCGACAGCGTGTTGCAGGTGGATTTCGCCTCCTTCAATGCTTGCAACACGCTTAGCCCGATCCAGACCTAGCTTGCGAGTCCCAGCGGAGAGGTGACGAGCATGTTGTTCCCGCTGCGTGACTACAGTTTCCACACGCTCTACTTCATCAGCGGCGATGCCACTCATTGCGCTTCCGGCCAAGAATTCAAAATTGAATATTCTTGCGGATTTTATATTTGAAACTTGAAAAGTGAGTTGTTAACTAGTGAATAGGCAAGAAATCAGAGTAAAATTCTTGTATGTACATATATATTTTGTATTGACATGATATCAGCTGCTAAATCCCAATAAGTATGAAAAAAAAATTAATGATTTCATAAGTTTTGATTCATGAAAATGATTTGACTATATGTGTTCTAATAATAACTAATGTTTTTAAAAAATTACTCTCATTTTTATGTGTAAAATAGGATTCCTGAAAATTATTTCATTCATGTTCCTTGGTTCCTGAGTGAGGTAACCCAAGCATACTTGTACCCTTCAAGTAATAATAATTATTGTTGTTGTACTTCTCTTAGTTATTAGAAGTTGAGTCTAAGTAAATTTCTCACCTTAAATTACTTTTTTTTGTCAATCTATCATTCTATCATATATTCAAATCTTCAATAGAAGAAGAAGAATTGAGATATAAGTAAGGAGGTACTTATAATTTTTTTAACCTTGAGAAATCTTTTCATATTTTTCAAATTTCAATTATTTACCTATTTCTATGCATAAATTAAATTGGAAAGATTACTTACTTAAATTTTTGGAAATTTCTTCTTTTGTGCAATAGTGCAATACCAATTTTTCAATTTTTTGTTTTTGTTATGTTTATGAACTCTAAAGCTCATAGTATTCCTAGTAGGGTACACAACTACACAAGGGTCACTAGTAGAAAAACATGTCCTAAATGACTATCCTCAATGACTAAAAATTGTCCACAATGACTCATTTGTAGTCATTGTGGACAATTTTCAATCATTTAGGACAGTCATTTATTGTCTGTTTTCTACTAGTGGGTCCTTCACATACACTCCCTCAACATAGTCTTGATGAGTCAGCAACAAAAAAACTTCAAAAATCTAAATTTTGTTGATAATTTTTTTTCTTTTATGGCGAATTTCAAAAAATTGGCGATATTATGTTATTTTCAGGGTTGTCTCGGACGTTCATATTTTGGGAAATCGTGTTCAAAAACCGGACGTTCGAACGTCCACACGTCCGGCTGAATCCGACGTTGACGGACGCTCGCGTACGGTCCGGTCGCCGTCCAGCGGACCGGCGGACCAGCGGACGGTGTAGCAGTTTAAACTTTTAAGATTTCATAGTAAGTTAAGTTCATGGGTTTAACACATTTTTAGGTCGTTCCTAAGCTAGTAGGCTACTTTTTTTGTTCGTTGCCAAATGGAGGGCTTCAAAAAATATCTTGTTCATTACATTGAAAACAAAAAATCAAAGCATATCCAAGGAACATTTTTGGAATTTCACTTTGAATGGAATGTTATAAATTGAAAGATTTCAATACATTTTCAAAGATAAACAAAGAAACTACTTATGAACTTCTAAAGTTCTAGGCTACTATTCTACTAAGGCTCAATGCTTGCATACTCTAGATGAAGTCTTTTGTCTTCAGCTTCTTGCATTTGAACACATTGTTTAGGAACTACTCATCATTCGAGTCTTTTCTACGATTGCAAATCCTAGGCTTTACGGCTTCCAATCTTTGTCTCCTTTCACCTCTGCCCCACTATTATAATCATTTGATTGAAGTCCATCATCTTCCCTGTCAAATGTATTATCTTCGTCATCTGAAGAAGATAATTGAATTTCCCCCTTATTTGGAAGCACTTTCCTCGATGTAGAAGGTCTAGTTGACTTGCCTATCTTCTTTTTCTTCATTTGCATTAAATTTTTTCCTATGCTTTGTTGAAGGCCGTCAACCGCATTTCGCTCACGTTTGTCAAGAGGAGGTTTTCCTGTTTTGGCTTTCTTCTTTTGGGGGGATATTAAGAACGGCTCCATCATTTGTCTTTTCTTAGGGTCAGTACATTCCTCCAGCATTGCTTGGGCTGTTTGGCGCCCCTCATTGCCGCATCCATCTATTTTAGTCAAAGATTTCAATTTCCCGTTCGATGGCTTCATAGACGACTGAAGTGGGCATCACTTTCTTTTCTTAAATATGGCAGACAATGGCTCATTATCTTCAGGAATATGGCTTGAAGATACGTTGGAAGTCCGCATTATTGATTCACAACCTTTTGAACCCAACAAATTAGTACTTCTCCTGTTGAATAGTATTCGTGGAGCTGTTAGATGATTGCTAAGTGCCGGCTGTATGATGCTTTCTTTCCTTGCTTCACCACTGTACAACATGTTTGGGCTTCCACTTCCTATTAATTCTGGAAGTTCATTGTTTACCGGTAGTTGCGTGGTAGAATCCACCGTACTTCGTTCCGTAATTCGATTGATCGCTAATCTTCCTCCAAACTCCAATGTTGTGTTGTCCACATTCACTTAGCTTTCATCATTGTTTTTGTCACTTTTTCCGAAATGTGCCGCCGATGGAGCCTTTTCCGTACCGAGCACCACCACCCTTTCAGACATACCGACTGCAACCGTAATCTCAATTGCAGTTGCTGGTGGAACATTTGTATCCCCCTTGTTTTCCAAAAGCGATTCGCTGCTTAGAAGGCGGCTTCCATCTATAAATTTTGCTATGGAAGGTACTTGTTCATCACTCTCGTAGTGACCATTTTCTTCTTGGAAATCATACGCGTCTCCATTATTAGTGGTCACATTATCATCGTGCATATTCCATCTGCCACCATCAGAGTTGTGTACGTGTCCACTCCTCTCGTGGCGAGCATCACCGACAAGGTCCGCATCACTTCTTTCGTCTTCCTCTTCCAATTGCTCCATGTCTTCACGTTCTTCGGCATTCATTTGATTGACAACATTTTTTTCTAGCAAATCGTCATCATCACTGCTATTGTCGTCATCGACAAGCCAATTGGATTCCTCAAAGTCCTCCTCCACATGCTCACGGTACCATTTTTTCTCGTCTCTCTCGTTTGATGCAGACACGATCCTGGAATTTGTATACACATACACCAAATCCATTGCTCTTTTCGTGTTTAATTTGTTACGAGATTTGTTGTGCACAAAAGAGTAACTACTCCAATTGCGTTCACATGCAGATGAAGATACAGGTTGCCCCAATATTCTCCTCGCAATTGGAGCAAGGTGTTTCGCGCATGCTCCTTCAAAATCCCACCAAGCGTGCGCTGATAACTTGGTCNCATGCTCCTTCAAAATCCCACCAAGCGTGCGCTGATAACTTGGTCTCCATTGCATCTGACATGTTGTGAAAAGGAAACTTTTTATGTCGGAAAGCCATGAACTCCTTCACCACGTCATGGTACTCTTCAGGTTTACATATTCGCTTGAATACGTTCCTGCATGCATTAGCTGCATGGCCATCGTCGGCTAATTGTTGATCTTCGAGAAGATAGGGATTTAGAAGAGCTCCAGCATACATGATATCATTCTCCACTAATTCCCATTGAGCCTGAAATGCCCCTTGTATTGGTTTCACCTCTTCGGGCTTCAAGCTAAAAGGTGGATTCACTATCCCCGCTACATGTTTGTGTATTTTCCTCATAACATGTAGAACCTTCCCCGTGAATGGTGTCTTTGCATCTACGTCACGGAGGCTATACACAACGGGGTTCACCAACTGCACAAAGTTCTTGCAAGTCTTCCAGAATGTAGAGCCCTTTATTGACTTCTTTACAAGTCGAGACTTTGAACGACTATCGCTTTTTTTGTCCGACAAGGTCCTCACATATGTCTCCCAATGGGAGTCATTTACACTTTGTTTTAATGCTTTCTTTACCTCCATCAAGCGCTCCAATGCAATAAAATTCGAGGCAAATCTTGTTTCCCCCGGCATCAACAAGCTCAATTCTTTTTGGTAACTACGAAAAATTGCAAGCGGCAGGTGTCGCTTTCTAAAGAACTTTAGCACCCTGCATGCCTCTTTAATTAGGGTTTGTATCCACTCTCTCTTGCCCCAATCTTTGAGCAACAAATTCAAGGCGTGTGCCGCGCACCCTTGGAAGAAAATGTGCGGATACTTCTTCGTTATTATTCTCACGGCTTTAGGATTCATAGTAGCATTGTCCGCAGTTATATGCACCACATTCTCCGACCTCACCTTCTCTAGGAATTCGTCCAAAATTGTTGCCAAATACTCTCCGTTTTTTCCAAATCCACTTATGTCCACTGATCCCAAAATCTGTTCTCTTGCGGAAGACACGAGCATCACATTCAAGAGTGGTTGATTTCTAATCGAGCTCCATCCATCCACAAACAATGTTGCACTAAATTTCCGGATACTTTCTTCGGTCCGCTTGTGCACTTTCATCTCAATATTTGCCTTCGCTTGGTCTAACAACTTAGTTCGTATAGCTCCATACGAAGGAGGCCTGTATGGCCTTTTAAACTCAGCTGTTCTCTTCACTGCCTTTTTGAATACTTCACTTCGAGCTACAGCGAACGGTATGTTGGCCGTGTAGAAGAAATTGGCCGACAACGTATTCAAATTACGTCTACCTACTTCTTCAAAACCATTTATTAGTTGGCACTACCTACGAGGCCTACTATTACAACACGGTAGAGTTCCATATTGGCTCGTGGATGCTGTGGTCTGATTTATCCCCAAAACTGAACGAATTGTTTCAATAGGATCTGCGCAGGAGTCTACTTGCGTTGAACGGTCTGAATCCTTTCTGTTTGGCGTAAGATTTGCGACTAATGTAAGGTCTTGGCCGTCTACATTCTCATGATCCGATCTTGGTGGGAACATTCCATCACACCGAAGAAAAAGAGCTTGAACTGCAGATGTCAATCGTGAATATAAGCTTATTCCTGTGTCACGAGTACCATTTTTTCCTTCATACCCCAAATGGCTCAGCATGCGGCACTTTCAATTTGCAAACTCCAAATTGCTTACTTTGCACTTCACTTTACCACTTGGTGTAACAATATACCATCCTGACAAATTCTTATTCATTGTAAAAACCTTCTTCCAAATTCGAGGTCCAAATGATCAATATTCCGTTGAAGCCTGTGCATTCAAATCATCAAATGTTTGTGTATGACATAAAAATATTGAATGAAGTCTTGGAAACCAAAGCCCCCTTGTTCACTGAACTATTACCAAGCAAGAGACACAATAAATGTAGCTCTGGCCCTTGGAAATATTAGCATTCAGCAAACAAGAGTGACTTGAAGTGCATCCTTCCTTCATCTTATACCTCTCAAAACCTGAAATTAAAATAACCGTTGACTACAACCCCAACAGTCCTTAAACCCGGCGGACGGACGGAGCAGCGGACGGACGGAGCAGCGGACGGACGAGCAGACCAGCTGGTCCGGCTCATTTCGATTTTTGACAAACAAACCACAAAGGAAGAGAACTTCTTCATTCATGAACGGTGAAAGTCCAAAAATACCAAAATTTCCATATATTCATGTATGAATAGAACAATGAAAACATTTTGAGCGATGGCAAATTCATACAAATTATAAGGAAGCTATGAAATATAAATCCTATGATATTAACGATTCAAAAAAGACAAAAGGTGTCATACCCACAGCGTAGACGTAACTATATAAGCAATAAATCCTATACTATTTACTAGATATTTATCTATTTTTAGTATTAATGTAGGTCTATAGTTTAAAATGAAACATTTTCCTACTATATATTATTGTCTTCCACATCACGAGATGTCCCCTCCCTCTCCATGAGTCTTCTACTTGTGCGACGAGGTACTGCGGACGGACTGCCTTCTTCAACGCAATTTTGAAGTTCACGAGAAAATCCTACTTCCATGTCAACTCTCTCAAATTGTCTTCTTGTTTTTGAAGAGTGGTCATCTTCTTCTTCCATCCTCCGTTTATTTTTGCGCGACAACTCCACTTCACACGCATTCAAAGCCAAGATAGCCCTATCTACTGCATGCAGAAGTTTTTGAATTTCCTCGTCCTCGTTCTTGACATGGAATTGATTGAGTTCACCATCTGAATTAATCCCTCCAAGATAATCTCTCCACTTCGTGATGACTTCATCCATCCTTCTATCAAATGCTCAAGCAACATCTTCCATTTTATGCTCTTGCGTTAATGATAAGTCCAAATTCACTCTAGAACGCACCTTCGCTGCTTCTTCCAACTTTGATAAAACGAGGGCCCGCCCAACCAAATCGTGGTTGTACCTTTGATATTGCATATTGACTTGAGGGTCGCTTTCTACCTTCACCAAACGGTCATCGGTCTCATTTTTTTTCCATTCCGCCTCGGGGAATCGGAAGAATTTTCCGTGTTCGATGCTCCAGTGTCCTCCCATGCTGCGGCAAAATAATTCACGAGAATCAAGTATTGGAATTGAAAAGGCACGCAACTCCACTTCCACATCTCGCGTCATCCAAAAATACTGACCCTTTGGAGTAACCTCAGGGTCAATCAACCCATGTACGGATAGGTCAGAATCCCAATCCATTAGTTTTTCCCAATGCAAGTAATTTTGGAATTTGTATGGCGCTTGATCAAGGGGAAGATTCTATCGATTGTACTCGTGGCCCGATGGCATCAAAAGCGAAATCCGTAGCATCTCAAAAAATCTTTGAGTCAAAAGAATACGGCATATGGGACAACGAACGGCATATGTTGCGGCCCTTTGAATACAAAAGATATAAAAAGAATGGCCACATTGACCCAAAGTTAAACCTCCTTTGGGGCCAAAACCGTGTTGGTAAAGACAACACCTCCCTTTCACCAAAAAATCATTGGGAGTACTACCAAACACAAGTGTGTTTTTCTCATCCAAAATGTGAGCAAACAATGTATTGTGAACGACCCATCCTTCTTCCACTTCATTGGCCCAATCAATGTCATCTGATTCATAGGATTTGCCATGGTTTAGGCACTCAAACATTTGATCCATGTCTTCCCAAATGGTAACGCGTACATCAGGATTTGCTCTTTCATCCTCCAACTTCTGCATCAAACGCTTGTTAGAGTTCGACACGTGATTATAGGCTTTTTCCGACTCCATTGCATAGGTGAGTAGCCCACTCATGAGGCATGCAGGATCTTGTAGTTGCCTTGCCCAAAACATCCAACGCAAGTCCCCGAGATTCTTTGGAAGGATCGTGCTTAGAACTCCTACATTTGCCATTCTTTTCATTAAAGACTCCACCTCATCCTTCGTTTGAATTGCCAAGTTCAACTGTTGTTGTAAGTCCTCGACCGATAGCATGGATGTATGTCCTTCTAATTCTTGAAGAGGCTCTGCTTGCAAGCTTGTACCCTCTGCTGCTTTCACTTCGGTGACCTCGTCCACGGCTTTGCCTTTGTCGAGCGGAACCGCGAGTTGATCTGGAGTTTGTTGACTATTCTTCAGTGAATCCTTGCAATGTCAACATGTCTTCTCGTCTTGTAATTTTTTCAACATGTCACTGTGCTCTTGTAAGAGTTCCTCGTATCTCGTGCAATCCTGCTTCAATTGGATATTTTCGAGCTTCAGTCTCTCATTGCTGACCCGCTCCTCATCAAATTGCTGCTTATGTTTTTCCGCCATATGACTCACCAATGTCGCATGTTTTTGCTTCGTCTCATGGTGCTTGAGTAAGTGTTTTTCATGTGTCGCGCATTCTTTTGTCAATTCTCTATTTTGGACCTTCAATTTCTCATTTCTGAGCCGCTCCCTGTCATACTCTTGCCTACGTTCCTGAAGGTCTTTTTGCAATGCCGTACACTTTTTCTTCCACCCATCACGTTCATCCTGTAAAGCAAAAGGAGTCTTTGAAAAATCTGCAGGCTTTTCTTCGAGGTCACATAAATTCTTCAGGTCTTTCAATCTATCGTCCTACAGTTGGACCGCAAATTCAACAAACTTCCTGAAAGCTATAGCTCCATGCATAACCTGTGGCGTAATCTGAGAGAACGATTCCGCAATTGCCTCAAGGGCAGGTGTACATTCAGCCACAAGTCTAGTTGTACATGATAAAGACAAAGCGCTTTTCCACATGTCTTTGAATTTCATGTCAAGAAAACCGCCCTTGGATTGCCCATCTCCCCCTTCATGCTAACCGATTTTATTTGAAGGGCCCCCTTCATTTGAAATGACAAAATTGGCTGGGCCGACTTCAATTTTCTTCCATCGAAGAGTACACTCCAAAAAATTATTCATTTCTTCCATTGGAGGAAGCTGGCGTAATCTCTCAAGATCTTCAAGATCCAATAAACTCAGGAGTAGATGGAAGTATGGAGCGGCTGATACTTCCTCATCATTGACAACGATATCAAGAGCTGGCTCTACCAAAGGCAATATGTTTTGCCGTTGACTCGAGGTTGCACTTTATTTTTGGTTCGCGTCTTCATAGTCCTCTCTGTTAGTAATGTCCCCCAATGCATTGCTATCGAGAAGCTCAGTGATTCTTGCGGTTGCCCTCTCTAGTTCTTCCACGGGAACCTCTTCCTCCTTGAGTTCCTTAGACTTATCCAAAGACGTAGTCGAACCTTCTGAAAAACAAGGCACTTTAAATACAAAAGTGTCCTCCACTGTATTTGATACGCGGGGTTTCGGATTCACAGATGATGTGGGACCGTCCCTCACAACCACTTCCGCATGCACATCAGAAGACGCTCTGTGCGTAGTAACTTTCTTGCTACTTTCACCTTCAACGCTATTTTTTCCTCCAATACTATCCACTTTACTTTGAAGCGGAACGTTTTTCCCTTCCGCTACACCATGTGATTTGTCTTTCGCTTGAATCTCTTCGCTGCTTTGAGGAAACTCTTCAGCCTCTTCTTTCATTTCCACCGATGTAACTTCAACATCTGGCTTTTCCGTTTGAACGCCATTGCTTACTTCTTCAGGTGCATTCGGTGATGTACCTTGGCTTTCGGAAAGCTTGACATTTGATACGAATATATTAGGAATGTCTTTTTTAGAAAACAGCCGTTGCATTGGCGCTCCTAATGTGATAGGATACGTGCTCCACTGCACTTTGCGAGCCAACACAAGTTCGGCATAAACCATGGATGCCAAAGTATAGTTTATTTTGCCCTTGCTCATTCGCTTGTTTCCAAACATAACACGCCATACTTCCATGCAGCGGTGCACGAAGTGCTCATTAAAACAAGTTGCTAGCTTATAGGCATACTCCTTGTTGTGAAGAATATTACATTCGGAAGGCCACAACTTCCCAATGTGATACATCTTCACATATTTCTTGCACAATTTAGAGTCCCAGTACTCCGTGTCCACTTTCTCCCAACCAGGCTCCGCCTTGATGTTGTCGTCCACCAAAACATCAGGCCGCAGATCATGACCACCCCCTCGAGGTTTGGTCTCCTTGGTGCTTCGACTGCTTTCAGCTCCAACAATTGCAGAAATATTTGCGATTGACATAACTGCTGTGTGTTTTGATTTTTGAGTGATGACAATCAACTTTGAAATTGAAAACGAAATTCTCCAAGTTTTGAAGTCTTCTTAGATTTACCACATATGAAGACCGCGTGTTGAAATCTTCAAGCATGTAGATTTGAGGTTCGTGAAAATGACGTAATCATGTATTGAAAAAAGATATTTGACCCCAATGCTCCACCACATAGGAGCAACTAGCGCGGTGAAGCAATAGAAGCACTCCAACGTGGCTGGTTTCCTCAAGGGGAGAGTTAAAGTGAAAACCCAAAGCTTGGCCGTCCACTCATATAGCCGTCTGCCTCCAGACCTAGAGGCGGACCCTCCCCGWACCTATCCCGGACGACGCGGACCTCCCCCGAACCTGCGGACGGGCAGACGAACCTCCTGAGCGGACGGTCGGACGGACCCGCGGACCCGCGGACGGCCATGGCAGGGCGGATGGCCACTATAGGGCGGACGGCCGGGCGTCCGCCATAGGATTCTTATAATTTTTTTTTTCTGAATTTATGAGTGACAGCTTTATGCCTTTATTTACATTCGGAAACGCTCTTAACTTGCAACATTCCATGTTAGAGGTTTAGAACTACACTAATGATATTAAATAGTGTACCCTTACTAACTGTTTTGAAAATGCTATAAGTTTTTAYTCTTCATGAATATTTTTAGTTTTTTATGGACTGCATGGATCTTAATAGTACTATAGTTGGAAGTTTAGTTGAAGACTTGAAGTACTGATAAATTTATTTTAGTTGAATCCGAAGCTTTTGTAATCTTTTAATTGAGTTCATCCATGATCATAACTGTATTACTTGAATATGAATAATGAATTGACTTCAACTTGAACTTCAAATTGAAATTGAATGAAAGAAGAAGTAATGAATTATGAAATAATACTTAGGAATTTCACTGTTAAGTGCTTAGGATTCAGGGTCTAGGCTTTAGGGTTTGTAGGGTTTAGATTTTAGGGTTTGTACGGTTCAGGCCATTTCTAGCATGGATCAAAGGTTTTATGGAAAGAAACGAATCCTAAGTGCTTCAGGGAATCCAATGAGCTTTAGCGGACCACCTTTGGTCCGCCAGTCCGCTGGTCCGTCCCGACCGCCGGTCCGCCCGTCCGCGGGTCTGCTGGTCCGCCCGTCCGCCGACCCGCCGGTCCCTAGTCTGCGGGTCTGCCCCGTCCGCTGGTCCGCGCGTGGGTCCGCGAATTATATACCGTCCGCCCGGCAGTCCGCGTGCCTGTCCGCCCTTCCGTCCGCCCATCCTGGGTCATCCGATGGGATGGCCGACGCGCTTGGGCTGTCCGATCGTGACAGTGACGTTCGCCCTAGCGGACGGTATATAATGGGCCGCGGACGGCTCCGTCCGCATAGTTTTTTCGCTTGTGGAGTGGGTAATCCAGTGGCAATTCGTCTCTGCGCGCCTCCTTCTACTTCAAGTGCTAAAACTGTGAAATTGTGAAACATTGCGTTGTCAACTTCGGAAGTTGTCATTTGGACATCATGCCTAAAAATCYTTTCAAGCAAAGTACGAAGGAAAAATCACAAGAACTGGATTGGGAGGTCTACTTCGACAAGTTTAATGTGGCAAATGAAGGATGGGAGTACGAGTCTCCTGAATCTTGGACTTGCACGACGTGCAAAAAATATGTTACAATGTCACATCTTGCCAAACTGTGGCCATCGCTTGACACCGAGAGATTAGAGAAGAACGTCAGGAATTGGGAAGGCCCTATGGAAGGGTGCACCAGTAAACATTTCAAGCAGAGATATGAAGAAATTTGGGCAGCTACAGGTCTAGCTGCCTCAAAGTCCAAGATGATGAACTATTCTACCATGGCTATGGTTTGAGCAGAGATTGTATTGCAGAAAGATATAGACTGACGTACAATGATAGAGAAGAACAAAAAGGAGAAAATGACGGCTCATTCAGCCGTGATACTTACCAATTGGACAGGGGCAAGCGATTGCATGCCGTCTTGGTTTAATCGTGGTCAATTTGGTTGCCCAGCTTGGCCATTGCCAGATGCAGAGGACAATAATAATGAATTTGCCTCATTACCCTTGCCACCTCCCCCTCCACTTCCAGAAACACATGAATGCCGAGACGAGTGTGACAACATCACCTATGAGCATGACATGCAAGAAGCATTGAGGAGAAGTAGGGAGGATTATGGTCCACCATGTAGGCACCCCACGTCATCACGTGATTCTCATCATGATCGGGATGCCGGTGCCTTACAACATGGAGGAGGAAGTTCACGGTCCAATCGAGACCGCCGATTGGACTCAGAAGACTTTCCAAATGTCGGAGGGGGCTTTTTAGACCCGAGGAACATGGACTTGAGGACTCCACAGCAGGGCGGATCACAATTTTATCCAACAACGGGGGGAACTCATGAAAATCCGAGTTATACGGAGTATAGTGGTTCGCAGTACGGCGACTCGCAGTACTATTACGGAACGGGAGGACAAGATTCATACGCGCCTTATGGAAGCTCATTTTATAGTGGATCTAGTCATGGAGAGACTACAAGGGCTGAAGGCAATGCTCCAATTCCTCCTCCAACTTTTGGATTGCCTTCCAATCCTTATTATAACAATTATGGAGTTGGAGGCAGTAGAGGACAATCAGGCGTACATGGACCATATCGTGGCTACGGATCTACACGCAAAAGTCAAAAAGATGGTAGCAGTTCTGACTCGGAATGAAATATAGTACAATTGAACACATTGACAATGGCGGACCAGCGGACGGGATCCTGTCCGCGTCGTCCGCGCCGTCTGATCGTGCAGACGGTTTCATGGTCTGCACGATCGGACGGCGTGGACAAGGCGGACGGGAGGGCGTCCGCTGATCCGTTTGCCCGTCCGCCCGTCCGCCCGTCAACATAAATACTGACCGTCCGATTGGGCGGATCCTAAAACTGTCCGCCCGATCGGACGGCGGGGAGGAGGGGGACGGCCCGTCCGCAACTCACTTTTCTTTTCCCCCTTGCCACGTTGGTTGCAAGAGTGAGCGGAGAGCTTGGTAATTCGCCCCTCCATTGGCTCCTCTCTTTTGAGAAGAGAAAAGTGCAATCTTTGAGGGAACTCTTGCGATTTTTTAGCAAGACTTTGTACGACTATTCGTTACTCAAGATGCCGAAGAGTAAGAAGACTGCGAAGGGAAGAGCGGTGATGCCTCGTCCGTCTGTTAAAGATTATCCATTTGAGATTTGCAAGAATTTCATAATTCAACTCGTGGTGGCATTTTATGAGACAGAGACTACGATGTCCTTGGATTCCAAGTACATACGCTATGGAGAAGAATGTGTTGCAAAATTCAAAGCAGACATGAGAGAAAAGATTTTGGAGGCCCTAAACAAACCAGAGTGGTATGAAGACACCTCAAAGCGCGACTTTGTAGACTGGTTGGAGGTAAGAGTTTACGATGCACTATGGAATTCTAACGTTATGATAAAGAAATTTGGGGTGGCGCATCGTGCAAATGATGAGGAATTTCATCAGGTTGTTATGAAAGTAGACATGTTCATAATGAGGTGTAAACTATTTGGCAAGAACCGAAACAGAGAAGGATTAGTGGGTTGGTGGAATAGTGCGACTGGAGTTGCACAAGTGCAAAATACACGTCGCCATCTTATAGCGATTCCAGAAACAGCGAGGGTGATTGCTGTAGATAACAAAATCATGCAAGGTGGCTATGCAACCATTTGAAAGGTGCAAATGGAAGAGTGCGCCGAGATTCAAATGTTTTGGGAGTTTGCAGTAAAGACCTCTCTTCAGGAAGGTAGAAGACCTGAACTTGCAAAGCTCGAATACAATACGGAGTCAATGGTTGTACGTATTCCGCATGATGGAGCAATACGATTTTTGGTCGTGCACGCGACAAAAAATGAAGGCTACACATATTGGTGGAATGGCGGTACTTTGCAAGCAAATATTGAAAATGGATAATGATTATTCAGACAACATATACACTCAAATTACATGTAACCCCAATGTTACGGATGAAGAAATGAATGCTGCTCGGCGTCTCAAGCGTTGGAGATCGAAGCGAACGGAGCTTGCGTGGGCATTGCTACATCTAATGAATGTAGTGCATGGTGCGGAACATCTCCACAACGACATTTCTCCAAACAATGTAATGTTTAATTTTCCTGAAAATGAATTGCTGGTTTACATTGGTGTCTGTGATTGGGGGATGACTATAAATATTACGGTACCGAAGAAATCATTGTATACGTTCACATCTACGGCTGAGCGAGATGAAACATTGAGGAGGAGGTGGTGGTTTGATCCATCAATTACATATGTGCATAGAGAAAATGCCGATATAGAGAATATACCTAACTACTCCAAGCAATCCGAGGAGTTCGCCATTGGTCAGATAGCTATGAAGATCAATGATGGATGCATGTCAGAGGCTTACCACCAATTACAAAGGCGTGGAAGTAATAACCACGTGAGCTACCAACATCACGAATTGAGTACCGTATTCCAATTACATTTAAATAGACTTTGTACAAACGATGCAGAGAGTTCACAACGTGCAGCTAATACAGGAAGTCATAGTAGTTTAGTGGAAGTAATTACGCGATTCTCTTCATCGTTCAATTGGCCTGTACCGGATGAACATTTCCGCCCACAGTATTGAACATTTGAGTTTTTAGAATGTAATGTAAGGATATAGGAGTATGCAATATCTATAGACGCAAATGCACATCGCAGTATGTGCACGGTTTGTTTAGGTACATAGTATATACGGAAGTATGGATTTCATGGTTTATGCATACAATTTGTATCTTCATTGAATATTTATGTAATTTCAGTTRAATGTACATTTTGCAATACATGAGCTTTTTTTCAATTGATAATGAATATTCTATTTTTGACATCGATGTCGTTGTTGACTTGTTGTAGTTGATTTGTATGTAAAAAATGAAATGACCAATTGAAAAAATTTCACCATGATTTCCATTGATACTTGTAACACTTGAAATTTTTTTGAAAAATTTGGATTGTTTTTTTCTATTTTTACTCATTTATGTTTATATTTTGCACCAAAATTGGTAACAATTATAATTAATCACGAAACAAATTCAAATATTTCAAAGTGACATAAAATTTAAAGTTTCAAGTAATAAGAATACAAGATTGTTGTTTGAACACAATTATAAAAGCCAAATTTAGCTCAAAATCCTCAAATAGGAAGTTTGACCATTTCACAATGAATGAATGGATTTAGTTCTTTAAGGGTTAAAGGCCTAAGGGCCTTGCCCCTAAACCCTGCCTCCGTCCGTCCGCTGGTCCGGCGGTCCTCCGGTCCGCGGGTCCGCTGGTCTGCCCGTCTAGCGGACGGGACCTGTCCTCTAAATAGCCCGTCCGTCTATGTCTCCGGACGTTTGAGGACCAGAGGTCGTAGACAGTGGATGTCCGGACGGATGTCCGAGCGTCCAGACGTCCGTGCAACCCTGGTTATTTTGGCACTTTTTACAGTTCAGACCGCAAAGTTTGAAATGGGAGTTTGTCATAGATTTTTGGAATTTATACCTGACGTAGATTTTTGAAATCTACACTTATACTAGATGTTTTAGACCGCGCCGTTTGAAATCTAAGAGTGCCATAGATTTTTGACATCTAATAGACATGTCATAGATATATTAAAATATATACCCGTCGTAGACTCGTAGATGTCACTTCACATTTCAGAATTGAGACCGCATGGTCTGAAAATGGCACATGGAATACCGCCAATTTTTTGAAATTCGCCATCTTTAAACTATATTTTTTTCTACATGGAAAGCTTTAATTCATTTCAAGTAGGTAAGTGACATAAGTGACATAACTAGTTTATACAATTGCCATCCTTGCTTGTCTAGGATTTTCATAAAAAAATTCTTGTAAGATTCATTTCCTAACGCAATTCTTACAATTTAAAAAAATAAATGGTTTGATAGGGTTAAGTTTGCTTGCAAAATAAATCTCATTGTTGGGATTATTGTGTTTTAATTCCATCTTAGAGCTATTAATGATTTGATTTTTTGCTTAATATTGGACCTACTTGTACTTAACAATTTTAAAAAAAAATGAAAACCAAGTGCACTGAAAAAAAAAATTTTGCTAGAATTTCAAGTCAATTATTCATCATAAATTGTTTTAACACAAATTCTTTAGTGCAAATTTTTTCCATCAGTGATGGTCAAAGTCATCTAAAATTGCAAGTCAACATTCAGAAATCTTTTTATCCAACTTTGAATGCTAATATCTTCTAATGTATACTCTCAAATAGTCAAACTTGATGAAATTTTTACCACATGATTTAAGATAAAAGAAGTATAAGATCCTACGATTAGATTTTAGTTGTATTTTTGAATTTCTTAAATGAATGCATTAAAAATGCCAGAGTTGAATTACAAGACAAGAGGTCGCCCCTACCCCCACTTGTCTCTACTCGGCTACCCACTCACCCTATACCCGAGGTCGCCCACACCCTCATGCGCCCTTTGCTTTGCCACGTGTGGCATTCATGTGGTGAACAGGCAAAATAGAAATTTTATAGAAAAGTCAAAGATAAATTGACTTTATTAGATGGACAAGGGGGTCTATTACTCTATTTGACGTGTTGAATGTTGTATTTGTCGTATTGTCAAATTATCAGGGCGAAGAACCCTAAACCTCTTAGGCCTAAACCTTCTCCTAATCCCGGGTACGCAACTCTTGTATTATATAAAGGGGTCATCGGCATTAAAACAACTAAGAGGACGGCTTCTGTTAAAATTATATAAAATTAAAAAGGCCAAAAAGCTAGGTGAAGACCAAATTAAATGAAAATTAAATGTAGAAAACGCTAAGTTGCATACATCTTAGAAAAAAATCTCACAACATATATGAAGAATTGAAACACCTATGCATAGTTTCTAAAAATGCATACAAAAAATGAAAAAATTTCCCTCTTGTTAAAATTAATTTTTTATTAAAAAGCCTCCAAAGTTGCCTAGCTTGGCCTATGATACATGTATTAAAAAAAACTCATATAATTAAGTTTTAAATTCTATTATTGTCTCAAAAAATATTTGTTTCATGTACATAAGTACATTTTTGGATTCCTTATTAAAAGGGTTACAAGATTATTCTACATTAAAACAAATTATATTCCTTAAGATTGGATTAAAACACATTATAAGTGATTATAATCAGGGCCATATAATATGGGAGTTGCGTACTTGGGCTCCTAATTGGTCATGAGAACTCAAAAATGATCCAAATTGAGTCTTAAATTGAAGTGAACCACATGWCACGTGTGATTGCAAGAAACACTTGTCTTATTTTGCGTCGCATATTGCGTATTGATTTGATATTTGGGGGGGTCGACAATGGCGTCACTGGTTTTGCTGCTCCAGGGCTAAAGATAAATTGTTGGCTAGCGACCCTTGGACGCACGCTGTGAATGTTGAAGAATTTCTAAATTTAAGGACAATTTAATTCAATTTACAAAGTCGTAAAATCTTTCAAAACAAACTCAATAACTTTTGGTATTGAAGGCTTAAACTCCAAAGGCCACAAAGCAAAGTTCTTACACCTCTCCTTGTAAAACGCTTTCAAAAAGTACTAAGATTGCTGATGAACGCCTCAAGGTTTTTTAGCTCTTTGGCAAACAAAACAAACACATAAACAAAACAATTTAAACAAAACACAACAAATAAACTATCTTATAATCATGTAGATACTAACTTATAATTCTATAGTTTTAAAAATTTAGGGTTTTAACTTTTAATAAACTCGCAAAATCTCAATGTTAAAAATTGGACATCTTTGATAGTGTAAATAAAGCCTTAAGCCTATGATTTCATTTATGTTAAAACTCACTCATATTTTCCATCTTTTTAATGCAAATTTTTTTTTAATATTTGTCTTTTTTTGGCATAATTATCTACTATAGAATTGTTCTACTTTTTTATCTACTTTTTATCTACTTATCTAATTATCTACTTTTTTTGGCATAATTATTCTACTATAGAATCTTGCACTAGACTATAATGAAATTGTCAAAAAAAGTTTTTAGAGACTTTCACTTTATGAATCACAAAATACATGAACTCTTAACCCCTAAAAGCCCAAGGGGTTTGGACAAAACACAAATGTGTTATAAAATATAAATTCGAATTGCGGAGTTTCCATCCACTATAACTTTTAAACTATGAGACAAATTAACTTGAGAATTTTATTGGAGATGTCTTGCTTGATAGCAATTAGATTCCTTATTTTTTAGAAATTTAAAAAATCATTTTATATTTAAATTTAAATTTAGCTAATTTGTCACGTTTTGCAGTTTAGAGGTTTTTAGTACTAGGGAGTGCCCAAAATTAATGATCTAGAGCTGAAATTTGTATGGTCTATTCCCACTCTAGGTAGGCATGCATTTGCCAAAGGGAATCTAAAAAAAAACTATTTTATGTCTTCTACATGCTTGCTAATAGGGCCTTCCTGATCGCGCACTTCTAAACATTCAAGATGGTTTTAAGATCATTATTTTGGTGAAATCTCTTTATCATAAAGTTCTCCTAAATTGCCATTTTTTTTTATTTTTTAAATTACATTACCTATTTTCTACAAATTAAAACATCAAAACACCTATTTTCATGAAATTTTGCACTTTTCTAGTTCTCTTACTTAGAGAATTTTCCTGTGCTTTTCCTCCCTAGAGTACATTCTTCTTACAGGTGTATACATTAAATATATTTTTCACATTTTCTTAAAATTGTTTTTCTAATTTTACAGTACTCCCAAAAAAAACATGAATACTATGCCAAATGCTACAAAAACAAGGGGGTCTTTCTTGCAATCACTGTAGGAAGGAAAAGCATAGAAAAATTCTCTAAGTAGGAGAACCAGAAAAGTGCAAAATCTCATGAAAGTAGTTGCTGCCACTGTAATTTCACATTTTAATTTTCAAAAAATAAGAAATTTTTTTTTCTTAAAACTAAAAATCATCCATTTGGGGAGAATCGATGGTGATGAGATTTCATTAAAAATATGATCTAAAACGCATCTTCAATATATTTAGAAACGGTGTGCAATGGGAGTGTTGTTTGTACTCATGTGGAAGACATAAAATAGCATATTTTCAAATTCCCTTTGGTAGATACATGCTTTCCTACTATTCAAGTAAACCATGAAAGTTTCATCTCTAGATCATTAAATTTTGGGGACTTATAACCTAGTGAAAAGTGAAAACCCCAAAACCTCAAAGTGTGACAAATTAAGAAAAATAGTTTTTAAATATAAAGAGATTTTTCTTAATTTCTAAAAAATAAAAGGATATAATTACCATAAAGTTTGACATGTTCAACAAAATTTTCATGCTCATTTGACTTTTGCTTCAGAAGTTATAGCAGACAATAAGAGAATATACTTCCATTGTGATGGGAAATAGCACCAGCCTTTCTTGCAATGACCTTGAAGTATGTTTTGTAACTTGTAAAATTGTAGGAAAGAGGCAAGCATATTATTCTTCAGGGTCGTTGCAAGAAACACTTACCGGTTTTGGCTCAAAATGGCTCAAAATCAATGAGTCCTGTGAGTCCTGTGACCCTTTGAAATAAATTTTTTTTAAATTGAAAAAAATATGGATAATTTGAAGAGAAATGAGAATATTATGTCTCTTGAAATTCAGACCTAAGAAAAATTTTCTCTCAATATTCTAGGCAATGGAAAATACAAGAAAAATAGCTCTTTTTTCACTAATTTGGTAAAAATAGTAAAAAAATTCAAAAAATGAAAATAAAAAAACATATTTTTCTCCAAGTAAAGTTCTTTCTTTTCCAACAAATTTCATCTTTGAAAAAAATAAATTATATTCTCTACACTTACGTAAAGTCAGCCACTTTGACGACATGTGGAGGTTGAATAGTATAGTATTTTCAAAAAATCTCTTGTGGTCTTGAGTAACCTTACGTGAGGTCCTTGCATGCCAATTTTCAGCTCAGAATTTGCATTTTTGGGTCAAAAATCGGACTAAAACCCCCCAAAATGGCCAAAGTAGACATCCAATTGGGGGCAGTTTAAAAATAGTAAACTAATTTTTAAAAAATCAAAAAAATTACACAAAACGTAAAACTGTTTTAGGCACCTTCATTCCAAGTTTGAAGTCAAATGAACAAACGATGCAAAAGTTATGAGCAAAAAAATACCTCCTAAAGGTGAAGGGGACAAAAAATAGGATAAGTGTTTCTTGCAATCACCCTTCATGGGAGTCTCACCAAGCACAATGCTTTTGAGGCAAACATAGTTCTATTCCTACAAGCCCCACTACAAGCACCATAGACGTTGCTAAAAACGTTGCAACCCGCCATTTATTCTAGTAGTGAAAAAAAACATACTGCTGCTTGGGGAATGATTAATTGAGTGGGCCTTAGGGCTTGAATGGTGAATTTTGTTAAAATGGTAATGTTACGATAAAATGGTGCAACATTCCATTAAAATGACGCGGAATATGTTAGATATTGCTAAACATTCCATTAAAATGGCACAAAATACCACCATTTTTGGCTCAACAATACCACTATTTAACCCCTAATTCCCTAAATTAAGGACCATTGTCCCTTTGGGGACAAATAGGATTTTGGGCAAGTACCTATGGTCTCAATTTTTGTCCTGATTTTTTGAAACTTTTTTTAAAGATAGAAAAACTGATCATCTTTGTGGGAATGTAATTTTTTTTCAATCGGTGCTCGAGAACAAAAGTTATGCCCATATAAGCTCAAAATAGGGGAGAGGGGGCAACCAAAAAAAGTTTTTCAAATTTAATTTTTAATTTTTCAAATTTTTTTTTCTCATAGTTTATATTTTTGCCTACATAGAAATATTTGATTCATTCCATTTGGATTTATTATGAGAAAGTTACGGACAATCTTGTTTCTTGGGCAATCTATGCATCTTTTTGAAAAAACAAGTTGTAGGCCTAGTTGTAGGATTCGTTTGTAAATGCAATTTTTACAATTTCTCAAAAACAAAAAGTCCAAATGGTTTACTTTGCTTTCTAAAACAATCTCACCATTGGGATTAGTGCGCTTTAATTCCATCTTGAAGATATTATTAATTTAGATTTTTCTTCTATCTAGTATCTATTTATACTTAACAATTTTTTAAAGACTAAAATGTATGCTTTTTAATTTTTTAATTTTTTCCTAGACCCTCAACTCCTCAAGTCTCAACTCAAATTTTCACTGTAAAGATTTAAAGCTCAAAACTTTGAAGTGCAAAACATTAAAGTTAAGAAGGTTCAAAGTCAAGTAATCTAGTTCTGCAGTGTGCTGGAAAAATTATTTTTTTCACCTCAAACGCAGGTATCTTGCAATTTGTGAGGTCAAAATTTCTGAAATTTTTACCACATATTCTCATACTAATTAGGTGTCAAATCCTACAGTTAGATGTGCAAAAAAATACATTTCAAATTTTTTTACTGTTTGCTATAAAAATGGCAGTTTTGAGTGTTTTTTTGCAAAATAAAAAGGACTTGGTCCTTTAGGGTTTAATGAAATTCTCTATCTGAGGTATTTACCCCAGGGGAACATAGCTGTTAGTGTTACGGAAACTATGCTAGCTACTTAGGTTGTGTTCCAAAATTGTGTAAATTAAAGATTCAGCCACATAAAAGTTATGTCATGCTAAAAGGTTTATGAATGGCTCAACTGCTGAATGATACTCGTGAGGAGACACTCAGTCACTGTTCACCTTCGTTAGAGTACTCAGAACGCATGCTTATCAATTGGAGTATGTGAGTATGATGTGTTCTACTGAGTAAGCTTTAAACGCATGCTTATCAATTGGAGTAAGGACTGTCTTCTTTGTCAACAACTAAGGACTCGGAACGTCAATTTCGTTAAAGTGACGCGATTCCGGCCAGCGCCAAAAACTGTAACATACATGTACAGTTAAGTGCGTGTTTCTTACTCCCATGTCCCTGATCCCCTCCCAGGTATAAATAATGGGGTCTGCAGGCTCTCTCTTCCTATTTCTCTGTGACCTCGAGGCTCTCTCAGGCTCTCTCCGTGTTAGCTTCTGCCTAACCTTAACTTAGTCCCGCTATACCTCCTCCTTCTCTCCGAGACTGACTGTCTTGCATTATGTACAATGGCGAATCAGCGCACGCTTTGCTACCACTGCGGCATTGAATCCGCAGAGAACGTATTCAAGTATTGTGACAACGGAAAGCAGACCCAACCGCGGTACCAATGTGGCAATTGCCAAAAATTCTTCACCATGGGCTTCCACTGCCGCCCTCAGGGCAAGACCTACGTCAAAGAGTGGAACGTGGATCCCCAGAACTAAAGGGCTTGCCCAGACAGTGCCGTCATTGTGGCGTGGCTAACAATGCGCCCTTCAAATACTATAACAACAAGAATCCCTCACAACCCCGCTTCAAGTGCTTGAGTAGTGGGCAACAATTTCAAATGTGGTTGATGGGCACGGGCGAAGAAAGGCACCTGGTGCACACTGCGTCGCACCAAAGGCCACCCACCAACGATCGCAAGAAGCTGGCCCCGGCACCAAATTCTGATCACAATCAGCAAATGCAAGCGGCTCAGGATCTATGGATGCCTGCCCTTGAGCCTAGAGTGGATCGCTTCTTGCTTTGAGTGTTGAGGATGCGAAGTACTTCGATTTCATCGAGGAAGGCTTGAAAAACGAAAGTGAGGCTCCCCCACTATGGATGCCGGAGTTGCTTTCGGCCTTGAGTGTTGAGGATGAAAAATATTTCAATTTAATCGAGCTAAAGCTTGGAGAATGAAAGTGAGGCTCCCCCACCATGGATGCTGGAATTGCTTCTGACCTTGAGTATGGAAGATGCCATGTATTTGGATTTAATCCAGGCTTGAAGCACGAGGGAGGCTCTGCTCCCCCACCAATGGGGCTGCTGAGGCTCCAATCGTGGGCCTCCAAGCTGCCTAAAAGCTGCCGCCAGGAAATGCCATTGAGTCACATTCATGGCTCACTAGCAAGTGCAGAAGGCTAGATTGCAAAAGTTTAGCAATGACTGCCTGGCCTTCTGTATGTTGCAATACAATTAATCTAACGGTTAATGGGGACTGGTATATATGGATTTATATTTCAGAACAGAAATAGAATACCGCCAATTTAACGAAATTGGCGCTTCTCGGTTTGAGAATGACCAGCCTGATTACTTGTGATGGATATGCATTAAGATGTCATTAAGATGGCACCAATCGAGTGTTTTTCATCAAGAGAATCAGTGAAGTAAAATACTTGATTGAATCACTATAGAAAAATCGATCTTCAACAAAAGTTTCAGTGAGTGAGACCTCTCAGCGAGCAAACACGACGTTCTTTGGTTCGCTTTCCAGACCCGAAATGCCCAATGGGTATGATACGAAGATAGATGTGTACTAAAGTATGCGTGAAACATCACCATTCGAAAATGAAACGCCAACTCCAACCATGGTCACTGATCATCTCAATCATACATTTTTCATACAAACAATCATACATTTTTCACTTCCACCAAAAACTTACAAGGAATCCTGCACAATCCTGTGGTGATTGCAAAATAATCCAGACATGAAAAATTTATTACAACCAAGAAAGAGTCTGCAAATGCAAGACTCAGTCTGCACTATTGTCACATGCATATCACAAACGGGAATAGTTGAAACAGCTAGCTAGCGAAGGTCAACGGCGCAGCAAGTCACTACCACGTACTCCGCTGTCTCCGCCATCGTCGTCTGCAAGAGAGGCAGCCCACGCACGCACGCACGCACTCAGGCAGGTGGGTAAACGTCGACGAAGAACTTCTGGCCACTCCCGCAATGGTTGACGGCGCCGCTGATGAAGAACAGCCGTTGATTCTTGCGATCCATCAGTGGAAACACCAGGGACATTTCGTTCATCCAGAACGCGATCGGATGCTGGATGTTGCACGTGTTGAAATCCGACGCGGTCACCAGCATCACGCTGTCACCTTGGTTCCAATTAAATACTGCACAATAACATACAAGTGGAAATTAATCGTACTTAGCCGCTGCATCAGCCCGCAATGAATGTCGTCGCAGAGACCGAAACCAGTGGTTTAGAACAATATCGGTAAGGTGAAGTAGTGAAAACTTACTAAAGTAAGGTGAAACAATATGAGAATATCTATAGTGAAGAAGTATGTGGCAAGATTAGTAGTTTTAATGAGGGAAAGTTATAATTTTGGTGTACCGAGAGAGTCGCTGGAGCGGATGGGGAAATTGCTCTGCACCCAATCCTGGTAGAAATTGGGGTCGTTGTAGCGGTTCATCTCCCATCCCAGAGGCCCTCCCACCACGAAGTTCGTGGCCATCGAGCCCTGCACAAGAGCCATCATCGCCACCAGGACGACGGCCAAAGCGGTGGCCCCAGATCTTGCCATTTTGAGTATTTGATTAGGTTGTGACCTGCAGCGTCACAAGAGGAAGATGAATCACTCACTCCATTTAGTATAAAATCCTGTCGCTGATAGCCTATAGACACACCTAGCGAATATATGCCCGAATGAAAAACCACAATTCAATTCGGACAATCGGGAAGCAACTTATAAAAGGAGCTAGAGATGCGCGCAATTCAATTGATCGAATAGCCATATACATACAAGTACGTACAAGCTAGCTAGCTCCTAAGTGAGAGTATGTCGTCTCTCCACTCAGCCAAGAATACAATGCAAAACAGTGAAGAACAATTCGTTACTCAGTGACTGAAATCAAGTGAACGCGTTACAACAAGAATCACGAAGTGACTGCAAGTCGCTCTATTTGCGAACATGCAAACTGCAGTCAGAGTCTACGAAACTCGCGACAGACTGACATGTAACCCTTGCCAGAATCGAAGTTGGGAAACGAAAGACCTAGCTACGTGCTCAGTGCTTGCTTCTGAAGTCAGAGTCCCTTGAGCAGGCCAATTGCAAGAATTGCTTACCAACGGAAGAAGGTCGAAGAACGGTGCTCCAAGCTTCGAGCACTAAGTAGGGTCGATCACTGAAGACGGAAATGCAGAGCGCTACCGGAGCTCAGGGGCCAGGCGGCGAGTGCGTGAGAAGAAAGATGGAGAAGAGGACTGCGGATGTGTGAATTTATAGCAGGCGTTCCAGTGGGGTGGACTGACCACCGAGGAAGTCAGTGAGGGCTTGCCTGGCCGTGCGAGTGATCGATGGAGTGGCGGCCGACCGACGAGACCATTCATGGACGAGCTCGATGCGAGCTCCACGAGGACCGGCATATGCGGCTGCACCGGAATATGCGGCCCCCCGTTCAGTTTGCGAAGGATCGCTTGACTCGATCCCTGCCACGGGGGCCGACGTACGATGACGCCGATTTCGCTGATTCAGTTCAAAGATTTAACGACCAGCTCGAACGTCCATTTCGTTGAATGGACGTACGTGGTGAACCGGCCTCCAAGCAACGGAATTCACAGTTCTTAACGATCGATGAAGGATGGGTTGGAAATTAATCCCAGCGCGCTCAGTGGTGGTGCAGGGTAAAGTTTTGCTTCAGCAAATACGATTTCAGCTTCATACTACTAGTTACAGAATTTTTCTATGCATTTCCTTCTTATGGTACATCCTTTTAAATGTGTATACATGAAACATATTTTTCACTTTTTCACTTTTTGTTTTTTTCTAGTTTCAAAGTACTTTTGAAGAAAAAATTGAGTACTATAGAAAATACTACACTTTTTGCACATCCTTTCTTGCAACTATCATGAACTTCAGTTTTGGAAGTCATATGTATTAAACAATCTCATATAAAAGATTAAAAGGGGGGGGGGGGGKAAAAGGTATAATTCCGCTGGGGATATTTGATGAATTAAATGGTAATCCTCTATGGGTCATTGCAAGAAACTCCGGTTCTATTCTCCGTCACAAACAATGTTGTTCTCTTGTAATCTTCAATAACTTTTGAAGCATAAACCCCGTAGACTCAAATTTTTTTATTGGAGATGCCTAAATTGATGATAATCATATGATTTTGTGTCGTTTGGATGATAGAGAATCAAATTGTATAGGACACAATTGCAACTTTACATCCTGGGTATTAGGAGTGGATAGGGAGGATCTTTTCTATTACTTTGACTTCCAATGAGTATATTTGGCTTTTCAAAATAGATGATGTTACACGGTATCAAAAATGCATGATTTCAACGGCCATCACCTATCGGCCACCGGCTAGTCGGTCTTTCAAAGGTTAACCCTTGACCGCCGCGGCAGACCTCTGGATGACAAAGAATCAAACCGTGTAGGACAAAATTTGCAACTTTACATCTTCGGTATTAAGAGTGGAAAGGAAAGATCTTTTCTAGTACATTTGACTTCCAATGAGTATATTTGGCTTTTCAATGTAGATGAGGGTCGTTGCAAGAAAGGGCGTGCGATTTGCGTAGCGTTTTTTACAGTACTCATTTTTTTCTTCGGGAATACGAGTACTTTAAAATTAGAAAAAAAAAATTCAAAAATAATGGAAAAGAATCAAAAGATGTTTCATGTATGAACCTTTACAAAGAAGGTACCGTAGGAAGGAAAACCATAGAAAATTTCTCTAAGTAGGAGAACTAGAAAAGTGTAAAATTTCATGAAACTAATTATTGTCATTGTAATTTCAGATTTTGATTTAGAGAAAATAGGAAATACATTTTTTTTTAATCTAAAAATTGTCCATTTGGGAAGAGTTGATGGTGATGATATTTCACCAAAAAAATGATCTAAGAACCATCTTCAATGTTCGAAAATGGCGCGCAATCACAGTGTTATTTCACTACAAGAAAATGGCCCAATATACAACTGCACAGTCATTTAATTCCGTGGGGCACGACTGGGAAATGACTGTCCCTCTCTAATTGCACTGCCTGGCTTGCGTCCATAGAGGGATAGTCATTTCCCAGTCACGGTCACGACTGCAGGATGAAAAAGGGATGAAAACCTCAGTTCCGGTGCGGGTTTTCGTTCACTGCTCCGTTTGCGTGGTTTTCATTCACTGCTCTGTTCACTGCTCTATTTGCGCGGGAAAGTGTAGTCGTACTCTGCGACTTCGCGTTACTTATATGCAATTGTACAATGACTGGAAATTCAGTGACCATGGAAAATGATTAGTTTCACATTGCCTACGTGGATAGTCATTTGCTGACGTGTCCGTCGGTTAGGAATGAGTCGTTTAGCAGTGAAGGCAAGTTGCACTTTGGCACTGGCGGACACTTTCTGATGACTTCCGCATGACTTCTTTGGAACTTTCACGTATCAAGAGACAAATTTTCGAATGATAACTTCATAAGGTGTGATTCTTTTTGACGATGGTGTACTGTTTGCTAGTGCAGGGAAGATGAATAGACATGGCATATTTTTTGTAGCTTTTAAAAGCTCATATAGCTGTACTCTATGGGTTTAAGGGTTATGACATTGCAAAAGCATGTGAAAGAAATCTTTTTACTGCAGACAAGCACGGCTATAGATTGAAGTCACGACAGTTTACAGTAAGTGCACTTTGGGAGCCTTAGAGTTGTAAGCCCATGCTAGAACTAAGCAAATACTCATAGCCACTTACTGCGGAAGAATCCCACAATATAGAATATGTAGAATATGACTACCTGGAGCCATTGAACGACTAGTACTGCTCCTGCGCTAGTACATTGTCTTCCTCGGACAACTCAATTGCCCTGACAAGGTTTGCTACCTGAGGTGGATCGGGACAAATTGCCGGAACCCTCAAGCCGACACTCTCTGATGTGGTGGTGATGAAGGCATCTGTTCTATCCAAAACCTCCCGCTTCGCCCTTGCTTCTTTCTTCAACACAACTTTCCATCCAGGTTGGTCTACAACATCTGAAAAAAACACCTGCGTGGCCTGGTTGGGAAAAATAAAGGGCTCTGCCATGCAAGGACACATATGCCGGAAGTTCACAACTAGGAAACTAGCATTGTCTCGGGTATATGTTGCATTCCCTCGATTGTCTTGGGCCTTCACCCAGTCACATCGCAAGAGAATGTTTTCTATACTGAGACCTCTGTAATCCAATGCAAAGATGTCTTTTAGCACCCCAACATAGTTTACAGACAAGTCTTCAGGATTGTCAGATGGCAATTCAAAAACTGATGCCACGCCACTATTGTAGGTTTGCATTCGGGCGCTTTTTTCATCATCCACTCGAAAGTGGTTACCAAAGGCAGTGATTCGAGAGTACCGAGTAGCTCTTTGGGATGGCTTTGCACTTAGCAACAAGCGATCTCGGTCCTCTGGCTTCCCCATATCCAGATCAGAATTCTGGACAGCCGTCACTATCCAATCTACAAGCGCTGGAGTGGAAGGATTTGCCCTCTGTTCAGCCCTCCAATTCCTGCAACTTCCAATCATTTACATGAATATATACTTGTACAAGCTATGCTTGGAGCCAATAAGATGCATATCAATAATAAGGAAGGCTCCACATGAAAGTCACAATAATACCATGGCTTCTTTTCCACTGAAAGAACTCACGTCTGGGTTCCATTTTGCTACAGAGAATTACTGCATGACATGTATATGACTTCATCACGACTTCATCATGACATGTAAATGACTTCATACAAAGATTGCCGTACTCGGCTCTCTGCGTGTGAATACTGTTGGAAATTAATCAAGACAGAACATTACATTGAATGAAGTGGTTCAAGAAGGCACTCACGCATAGAAATCTTCCATAATAGCCGCATTCATGAGCACATACTCGTGTGCAATGTCTCTGAGCGCGGCGGTCATCACATATGGCTTTCCTGCGCCTTGCAAGACCTCCTCAGCATCGCCGTATTCTTCGTCTTCGTCCCAGACGCGTCTCTGCGTGAACTCAAACCTCTGGAGGTACTCAGTTATGAAGCCAATGCATTCGTCTTTCAAGTACCCCTCTGCCATGCATGCCTCAAGTCGGGCCAGATTCCGAACGTGGTTCTTCAATACTTTCATGTACCGCTCCACAGGATACATCCACCTCGCACTAACTGGTCTACACAAGTCTAATTCTGTTGCTAGATGGTATGGTAGATGAGTCATTATGTTGAAGAAGGAAGGGGGGAATTCAATCTCTAGCAATGCCATGCTCTCAGCGACATCGGATTCCAAAGATGCAAAATCACTAGGATTGTAAACCTTGGTGCACAGTCGGCAAAAAACCTTGCACATGCGCATTACAGCCATGCRAGGACCAGGTTTCATAAGTCCCCGTAGTGCTAGAGGTAGAACCTGCTGCATCAACATGTGGTAGTCGTGGGATTTAAGGCCCCCAAAGTTTTTCTTGCGTATGCACTTGCCGAGGTCAGATGAATACCCGATCGGCGTCTTCAGGGATTCGATGCACCTTGCAAACTTCTCGTATTCCTCATCAGTGACTACGTAGGAGGCTCTCGACTTCACCATCTTACCAGCCTTACAAGGGTGTGGGATTAGCCAGAGGTGCTTCCTCACATTTCTCCTTCGTAAGTCTCTTCTCACCTTGACAGTGTCTTTCTTCCCTGTTATAGTTTTAAGGAAGTTTTTGGACAAGTTCATTTCACAATGCATGACGTCGAGCGTGTTGTGAATGAGAAGATCCTACGCATGAAAACCGAAACCAAAATTTCAGTGATTGGGGACTCATTTGGGAAAAAAAAAACCCAGCTACCACTGTCGATTCATAATCAGGCCAGCCTATCCACATCCCGGTTGCTTCAAAGATGTTGTAAAGTCACATAATGTCACTGCCACTTTAGTACTACTTCTACGAAACTTTCATGCAACCGTATAGTTGTGTACCAGTGGCATCAAAGTCACGGATTATTTTATGTAAAAAACTTGTAGCCGGAAGGTTCAAGACTAACCTTCCAGTACGGCAATCTGAAGAGAATGCTCATGCGTTTTATGCCATGAACTTTTGAGGGGTCATTCGCACTCCCCTCCCTATTCCCGGATGCTTTCCATGCATCATATGCCGCCGCATGCGCCAGCTGCTCTTCCACTGTGACTGCCGTTGGTTTAGGTCTGTTTCCGAGGGCTCCATCGAAGTGGTTCTTCATTCGCGCAGACCTGTACGGATGCTGCTCAAGTAACCAGCGACGTGTCCCGTCGTACATTTGCTTGCCCAATTCCACAGAATGCTCAGCGCCCAAATTCATGCCACACCACGGACATGCTGCGTAGCCTTGATGGGAAAATCCTCCCACTGTCCCATAGCTTGGGAAGTCGTGTATAGTCCACAACAACATGGCGCAGAGCTGAAATTCTCTGCAACCGGCATCTTTTGTAACGTCGACGGCAGGAACTCCCGACCACAGCTCCAACAACTCATCCACAACAGGCTCCAAGTACACATCAAACACTTCAGATGTCATAGACTCCCGACCTGGAATGAGAAGGGGCAAAAGCACAAAGAATTTCTTTGTGCACAACCAAGGGGGACATTGTAATTCAACAAAAGCACCGGCCATGTTGACCAAGATGACCGGCTCTGCTTTAACGGATTGACGCCGTCGGCGGCCAATGCAAAGTGAGCATGTCAGGGATCACTAGCAAAAGTAGGATCCACATTGTCGTTGAAGTGACGCCAAGCTTTCGAATCACAAGGATGCCGAACAAGTCCATCACCTCCCACTTGGTTGCTATGGTTCTCATGGTGCCAAAGCATGAGCTTGGATAGAGTGGGACTCCTGAAAATTCGCTGCAAACGCGGAATGATTGGAAAATGGCGAAGAATTTTCACAAAGAAGGCCTTCCGTTCCTCATCTCTGTACCTCCGGCCCCCACACTTTGGGCAATGAATGGCATTAGCGTGTTTCCCTCGGAACAACACACACCCTCTCTTGCAGGCGTGAATGTTGTATGACAAACCTAACTTCTCTGTAAGGGACTTTGCTGCATAGTATGTCTTTGGCAAGTCATTACTTTCCGGGAGTAGATGCCGGTTCAAGATACTGAATAGTTCGTTTGCAAAAATATTGCTGACACCATGCACTGTGCACAAATTCATCAATAAGACCTTGGCCGCTAGTTTGCTGGACTGTGCGCCATTGTATAGGGCATCCATCGACTGCTCAAGCGCAGTCATGTCAAAGTTCAGCCCCCCTCCGTTGCCATCTTCATCCTCCTCTGATAAACGCGGTTGGTCACGGCACTCCTCGCTGTTTGCAACATTGCCAGCCTCCGCACCTCTGCACTCTTCTTGTATGGAATCTGCTGTAGCGAAAGCAGCAAGAACTTCTTCTTGGAATCTCTCTGCAGCGGTTGGTGTCTCGTCAGTAGTTTGCTCTGCTTGGTCCACCATGCCGCGAACGTCAACTGTGGCATCCAATTCTGCTGTGGCCTCCTCGGGGTCATTCCAAAACTGTTCCTCAAGGGCAATGAAGCCGAGTGAGGTCCAGTTCCGAAGCACGTTGCACCTCCCTCGTCCATAGTCGTGCATCTCGGAGTTGCTGCCTATGACTACTAGAAAGGGGCAGCCTAGTGGGAATCATTGTCCTCAACGAGCGTATGACTGTTGATGAACATATAACACTGCAATCCATCCACAGAAAAGTATTAGTGCAATGGAATAGGGGCAAGCAATTAAGGTAATTGCAGGGTGACTAAATCTTCAAAGCATGGCACAACTTCCACACGACAACGTCTAGTGATGCTTCAGTTTTGGGAAAGTGCAAAGCATGCCTTAGAATTGACCTCTACCAGTTGCATTGGAGCTCCTCTATGGAACAAGACTTATTGTGCCCTGCCTTCTAGGACTTCCCACTTGCAACCTTTAACCCTACGTGCAATCTTTTAATCACGGTTTGAAGTTCAAGTACATGGTTATAGAATGAGAGTGACAGGCTTTCGGCAAAGTCATGAAGTACTTTCTAGTTCATGGAAGGTGCACAATTACATAGCATCACCAAAACAATGATGCGGAAGAAAACACACGTGAAGAAGAAGGCCATTAGAAATACTGGGAAGTGACTGGAAAATTGGATTCAAGGCAAGTCTTACACCAAAGTACAATAGGCAAACCCGATAGAATAAGAATAAATTGTACAATGACAAAATACTTGGGAATGTCCTAAAAAGGTAAAGTGGACAAGGACTCAAGGAGTGCAAGCACGGTCGTAGGCTTACCACATGAACCTTCACTTCATACATATTGTGTGATGCTCCTCCCATAGTTTGAGGTACTTTGTGCTAGTTTTTGTTGCTACTGCTAGTCTTCCAAAAACAAGGATCTCTTCCAAACTAGCTGTATTTATGAAATCCCATGAAGTGTTTCTTTTTGCCAACCAATTCAGCACTACCAAATACAATTGCTTATGGTCCCTGCTATCCATTTCTCTGCAACGAAAGCACAACAATCAGCCAGTCAAAACTTCTGCTAGTCCCGTCGACACTACCAAATGTGCTGTAGGAGTCGCATAGAAGTCATTGTTCACAACTGGTAACTTCCATGGGACTGCACGAAGACCGAGCTGGGGTTCGATCCTTTTTGAGACCCTACGTAGACCCCTACGCCGTTCCCTGAACTCTAATTTAGAGCAAAAAGTGGTGATAATCATTCAATGATGACTACCTGTCTGCATTCCTACTTAAGAACAACACCTCCATTACAATCATTTTTCTTTCACAAATACTTCTCAAGTTCAGTCATTGCAATATCGTGGAGGTTGAGGTACTTCACGATCTGATTTCTTGACAATAATTACTGAAATATGCAATTAATGGTGAGCCGCCAAAACGGCACTCTCTAATCATGAAACCCAGCTTCCTCATCAACGTGGGGGATAGAAGTACTAACCTGCAGCTCACATCCTTCCTCTTCCCTGCTGTTTGGCAATGTAGTAGGCGAGACCGGTCCTTCCGCGTAGCCGACTCTTCCATGACTGTGGCGCGTTTTGACGATGGCACGTTGATTTTGCGACTTCCCTGTTTGTGATCCTCCCGCCTACCACACTTCACTCCCGCCTAGCGCAGTTTTGGCGCTCCAACTTCTGTCGTGCGTGAGCAGGAACAGCGATTGCGTCGATGGAGAGCCCCCCGCCGCAGAACTCAGAATACGAGCTGTGGAGAGATCAAAACGTTGCAGAGGTTCGAGCAAAGATGCAACCGGTGATTGAAGCCAGACAGGAAATGTAAGTACAACATGTTCCTAGTGCTCTTTGATTTCTGTAGAAACTCATACAGCATCTGATCAATAACATAGCCGCCTAAGGTACATTACAGAGTGCTTATTGTCATGTAACTTTGAAGATGAATGCGCACTTCCATTTCTCTCTACAGATGGGTGCCCAGAAATACACCATGTGTAAGCAGTAGTACTCCCACTTGGTGTGTAGTCGCTTAGGCGGCGTAATAGGATTTCAGAAAACAAACCATAAATGCAGAGCGCCACCAATATACTTCAGCGCCGCCGTAGTTGTTTTTTTGTTGTCCGGAATTCGCATTTTGTTACTCGTAACTCTTTCACAACTGGTTGCCAGTGACGTCGAAGTTGTGTAGAAGTCGAAGACCAGGGTTGTCATACCAAACGGGTCAGAGTGGTCGGATAGGACGGACGGACGGGCAAGGCGGACCGGACAAGCGGACGGTCCGGACAGCCCAGATGCTTAGCATTTTTGAAAAAATGCAATTGCGTTTAGGGTTCCACGTTGGCGGTCCACGTTGGAAATCCCAGCACGGACCGGTCTGTTGAGGCGCGAACGTCAATATTAGGGCGAGGACGTAAATGCGCGGATGGGTAGTGAGGGCGCGAACAAAGTGGGAGGGTGGGGACAAATAGGCAGGGCGCCGACGCGACTAAACAGGGCGCACACGCGAGTAGACAGGGGCACAGGGCGCTGACGCGAAGAGACAGGGCGCGGACGTCATTGTTAGGGCGTGGACGTCAGGGCGCGAACGGGTAGAAAGGGCATGGACGTCAGGGCGCGAACGGGTAGGAAGGGCATGGACGTCAGGGCGCGAACGGGTAGGAAGGGCATGGACGTCAGGGCGCGAACGGGTAGGAAGGGTGAGGAATGTCAGGGCGCGAACGAGTAGGAAGGGCGCGGACGGGAAGAGAAAGGGCGCGGGCATCTGGGCGGGGACCAAAAGGCGGGGACATCCCAGTCTTGAGCCAAAATGTGAGGGGAAGTCCAATTTGAGTGGTCATGGGGTTCTTCTTTATCATGAAGAGGGGGAACCCATTAATGCAAGCAATCCTTCATCAAAGTTCAGGGAGTATCTTGAAGTCAATGATTGCATTAAGAGGCCCAACCACTTTTTGAGTTCAAAGACAATGCATGGAAGCACGGTGCTTCCTTCTTAGGTTGGACTTCTCCTTCTTACCTTTCCCAAGCACTTGAAAACTAAGATCCACCCACAAAAAAAAATTTGCAAAATGAAACCGGAATCCAAACAAGTAGGACAAAATATGTGTGAGTTTTTTCACGAAGAGGACGAGTGCACCCCAAGGAGATTTACTTGGTCTAATACATCCTTTATTCAATAAATCATTCAATTGATTCTCTAACTCAATGTTTTGAGCTAAAGAATGTCGATAGGGTGCTTTAGCTACCGGAGCCGCATTAGCTACCAAGTCTATGGCGTGGTCAACTTCTCTAGTAGGTGGCAACTCTTCTAGTTCATTCAGAAATACATCTTCAAATTCATTCAAGAATGACTTGACTTCAACTGAAAACTTATTTTCTTTCATCTCATTCTGTGCTTCATTTATATGTATTACGTATACTTCACGATTCTTCCTCATGGACCTTTTCATTTGCAAATGAGAAAGTAGAGGAACATTAGGGAGTGATCTTTTACCTTTGATGATGAAAGATTTTCCATCTTCAAGCTTTCCATGGACAGCTCCCTCCTTGCAAGCTATCCAAGCATCCACTTGGCGCAACCACGCCATACCCAAGATCACATCATAGCGAGCTCCATTCCAAACTTCAAAGTCCACCTTAGTCTCAACTCCTTGAATGCTCACAGGTGCATTTAAAATGCGATGATCAATTGAACTCRTGTCATCATTTGGTAGCAACACTGAGCAAGGTGCTACTGGAATYAGGGGAAGCCCTAGTTTCTTAGCAAAATTTGATGAGATCATATTAAGGGTAGATCCCGAATCAATCAAAATCATAGAGGGATGGTTAGAATTGATATAACCCTTAAGYTGAACCACTGTTGGTTCTTGTTCCACCTCCATGTTCATAATTGCGGTTGAAACTTGAATTTTCTTGTCATTATTATCGTGTTCTCCATCTCCATCCTCTACCGCTAAAGCTGCCGTCTCACGCCTCTTGTTCTTGAAGCAACTTGATGATAGATGCCCACGTTCGTGACACATGAAACAAAGGCCCTTCCTTAAATGTTCTTCCCTTTCTTTTTCACTCAAGCGGTTAAACTTCTGAGGCTTGCTATGTTGACCCTCCTCACGACGAGTCTTGGAACCACGAGGTTCCGCACTAGTGCCTATATTTCTTCTACTAAAGCGATTATTATTCTTTTCCTTTTCTACATCTTGTCTCTCAAAATTTTCAGCTAGTTGATACGCTTCACTCAAAACATCAGGTGCATATGCGTTTATTTTGTATTTTATGGAATCCTTTAGGTTTTCCACAAAATACTCGACCCTATCACTCTCAGTCCAAGTTGGAAAGTAAGCACAATGTTCATCATACTTAGACTTGTAATCTGACACCGACATGTTGTCTTGTCTAAGTTGATACATACCTTGACGCATCGAAGACTGAAAGTTACCAGGAAAAGATTGTTGGAGAAACAATTCCTTGAAGTTTTCCCAAGTCCGAACTACTCCCATGCCCCGGTTCTCACGATCCTTTTTCAACGTATCAAACCAAACTYGAGCCTTATCTTTCAGTAAAAGGACTGCAGCTTTAATTTTATCTCTCTCTTTATACTCTTCTATGAACATATCTTCCAAAATTGACACAAATGAGAGGACTTCCTCTGGTTTAACATTACGCCCACCAAAACTAGGACAAAATACAAGGTGTCTCACATCTTTCCCRACATTAACATGTCGCCTATCTGCATAGTTACTATCCTTGGATCTACAACTATGAGATGAAAGACGACCTCTATCATAATCATCTTTAGAGGAATCAAGAGAAGAAAAAGATGATGAACTACTACTTCTCCTAGGTCGCACTCGCCTTGAATTTTGCAACGCACTCTTCCTTCGACGACTCATCCTCTCTGACTCAAGAACTTCTTGTCTCTCAACATCATCTCTCCTATCCTCGATCATAGGATCAATAACTGGTGGAGCATCCTCACTCCTCAAGTTATTGATTGCGGTTATTACCGCCCTAGCTAAGTATTTAAAATTCAAATCAAATTCAAGTTAAATGTTATGTGCTTGTACTTCAAGGGCTTGAAGTTGAAGTAAGTATTATAAGGGTTTGGAAATCCCTTGAAATACAAGTTAAAACTTTAGGGTTCTATTTCAAGGTTTAATTTTTGTTAATGGAAAATACAAAGATTGACGGATTGAGAATTCAAATCAGATACAAGTTATTTTATATTTGGTTAGGCTTAAARGGTTTACTTTTGTAAGTTCTACATAGAAGCTATAAGATTAGGGAAAATCTATGAAATATCGGATATAATTCTTGAAGTTACAAGTTGCAGCCTTACAAGGTCTACTTCTGCAATCAAAGGCTACAAGGGGGTGGCTGGCGGGTATTCAATTCAAATATAGAATGGAAAATCTTTAGTTCTAGTTCAAGGGAAAATTTCTATAATTAGCAATTACAAGTTATATTTTTTGTAATTGGAAGATAAAACTATTGCAAGAATTTAGGGATTGTCTTCAATTTCAAGTGACTTGTTTCTTGTTTTCAAGTTCAAACATTCAATGCTTTGTTTTAATAGCAAGAGTCTAATTATGTTTGGATTTAGGAAATGAAATAAAATACCTCTCCATTTATATTTGGATTTAGGTTGATTAAAAATTGTCTCAAATTTATACAAATATTGAAACAGAAGGAGCTAGTATTCAAAGCCAAAATTAACCAAATTGGATCCTACCAAAAAACATTTAATTTACATATGCATCTCTTTTAAAATTTAATAATTGATAGCACCAAATTAAATTTTTAATTCATGGACCTCCTCAAAATCCAAATTTGAATGTTTTTTTTAGTAGAACCACTTTGTTTGTGCAAAGTAATGATTAGGGATGTCCAAGAAATGTATTTGTGCAAGGTAATGCATAAGGATGTCCAAGAATATATATTTTCCATCCCTACTATTCCGTTAATTTAAAAGAAATTATGTTTACTCCCATTTTTTTGTTACACTACATTTCCTAATTAAAAAAATAAATATTCCTTTCTAGTGTGGTAATTACTAATTAGCAATGCATATTTTGCGTATAGACTTAGGCACTTATCATTACCCATGCTTATAGAATTGCTACTTCGGCAATATAGTTACTTTAGTACCACAAATAGTATTAGACAAGGACTCGGGGATATGTAGGTCTTCTTTCAAAACGGCCCGAAAAGTGCCCAAAAAATAAGATTGTCCAAAACTTTCTCATAACAAATCTAGTYGGAATGAATCAAAGCTTCCTAGATAGAGAAAAATATAATCTATGGAAAAAAATAATAAAAAAATAAAATTCAAATTTCTGCATATTTTTTTTTGCTGAAACCCCTCTCCCTTGTTTTAAGCTTATTTGGGCATGACTTTAGTTTCCAGACACCGATTGAAAAAAAATTATATTCTCACAAAGCTTATAATTTTTTTAAATCAAATTTCAAAAATAGTTATTTTGAAAATTGCAATCGAGGTTGACCAAGATGCATCCACTTTTTGGATGCTAGACCATAAACGATTCAATTCACAAGGAATTAGTTGGAGTTGGGCCCAATTAAAAAAATTATGGTTCGGTTTGGTTGTACAACGCCTCTCTTCATTCAAAAGTACATTTGTTCAATTTGGCTTCAATTTAAAAACATGTCCACGCCGTGACCACTTCACGTCCGCGCCGTAACCCTTCAAGTCAGCGCCCCCATGTCCGCGCCCCATCCTTCACGTCCGCGCCCCATCCCTTCACGTCCGTGCCCCGTCTCTTCACGTCCCCGCCCTGACATTCGTATGCGTCCCAACTAAATTACGTCCACGCCCTCATTGACGTCCATGCCCCTACCGGTGACGTCTGCGCCCTGGATCCTAGTTGGCAGCCAAGTGGCATCAAAGTTACAGCCACATCACCTATTTTTTTAATTAAAAAAATCAACTTCTTGATGACCACATCGGACGGGCGAGACCTCTACCGGACGGGCAAACCGGACGTCCGCCCAGTATGACAACCCTGTGTGCATGTGCTAACTTTTACAGTCGTTTGGAATTCCTAATTTGGAAAGCATCCAATGTAACTTAGTTGATGTGCGTTGTCCAACTCTTAGGGTTTAGGGTTTAGGTTTAGGGTCTTAGGGTTTACGGTCACTGCTTAGGGTTTAGGGTCAGGGTTTAGGGTTTACGGTCACTGTTTAGAGTTTTAGGGACAAGGTTTAGGGTAAAAAATTTGATATTCAAGTTTATGGTTCATTTTGTTTAAAAGTTTTAGGTTTTTCATATTCCTGAACTGCAAGTTTTTATTGATTAATGTTTTACTGCAGGCAAATTTTTTTAAAAAGAATCATATTCTTCAATAGTGTATGATTCAAGTTTTTTGTTATGTTAAACATCTATGAACACTAGTTTATTTTCTTTTTCATATAATGACCTGTAAGGGCGTTGAATTTATTGTGTTTATTGAAAGCCCACTATATCATGTTATTTGGATTCTAACACAATTTATGGATGAATGAAATGATCCAAGAACTTGCATGGCAATACGAGAACATGAATCCCACGTCCAAAAAAAAAATTGGAACTTGTGTGTGCATTTTTTTGGACCAAAAAATCTGGAGGTGTCTGCGGTTTGGGTTGGCGATTTGGCTTGGATTTTTATTTTTGGCTTGGAATAGGCTTGGGGTGGCCGGGGTTCGAGTTCGGGTTAGCCTTGGGTTTGGGTTTGGATTAGGCTTGGGGTGGCTAGTGTTTGGGTTCGGGTTAGCCTTAGGTTCGGGTTTTGGTTAGGCTTGGGGTGACTGGGGTTTGGGTTTGGGTTAGCCTTGGGTTTGGATTTTGCTTGGAATCGGCTAGGGTCGGGCTCGGGCTCGGGTCGGGCGTTAGTGTTGGGTCGTCACCGTCTTCCTTAGAAACCGGCGCCACTTCTCGCGTACTGTGCGTTATGTGTTTTGCAAGTTATGCTGTTTGTGTTTTGTTGTGCTTTGCTTTGCGCGTTTAGTTCTGGAGGTTTAGCTGATTGCAAGGGAAGGGTTACGCTTGTGGCTTGGGCAACACTTTGGGCTACGGTTTGGTGTGTATCCCGCTTGGATTTTCAGTGTCAGCTGAACTTGCAACGATTGTTGCCGACTAGAATGAGCTTCGTTTGCGCTTTCATTGGAGTGCGTTTCGGCTTTGGTGAGATTGGACTGCGTTTCGGTTTTGCTTTCATTGGAGTGCGTTTCGGCTTCGGTGAAATTGGAGTGGAGTTCCTGTCGCTGGAGATTTCTGCTTCGCCAGCTGGATAATTTTGCTTCGCGGATTACCAGTCGGGTTGTTGAAGATTTCTGCGTTTTCATTCGAAGCTCGTCACTGAAGATTCGTGAGCGCCGATTATAGGGTTTCACGCCGAAGATTTTTGCGTGTTGATTGCAAGGTAAGTGTTTCAGCATTTTGTTGTTTCTCTATTTTTTAATCTGTGCTTTGAACTCTTCAATTTCCATTGACAGCAYTGATCTTCCTGCAAGGTACATTGAATTGTATGTGTCATTTGTAAGTAAGAAACTACTTTGAAGTTAATTAGGGTTTTATGTGTCTAGTATACAATCATGTGCAAGTCCTTTGTTTGTTGCACAATTTACTTTGTCCAAGTGTAGGATTTCAATCCTTGTTTCAGTGTCACATTTCTAGTTTCAAAGTTTCATAACTTCAAGTTTCAGTGTCACATTTCCTGTTTCAAAGTTTCATAACTTCAAGGGTTTAGGCTTCAATGCTTGAACTTCTTCGACATGTATGCATTCGCGTACAACTTGTCCTATTTTCTTAAATTTTCTCTGAAGTTCTGAAACTGTGAATGTCATTGCAGAAATTGGAGGGTGTCTTTAGCATTTCCATTTGCAATTACAGGACAGAGAACTTGTTAAAAAACCTAGGTGAGTATAAGTCACCTTGTTTTATTAAAAAAGTTGTTGTGAACTTGCCATTGCTTGCTTAGAAATGTCCAACAAACAAGCAGTTCTTACATGTAGGGGAGTTGGTGAATAGAAATTAGGGTTTAGAGTCAAAATTCTCCTATGAATGTCCTCCACCCCATCCTAGTTATCGTCGAGTCTATGATAACTCCCAAACAATAACTAAAGTTTCAGAGATTTCTTGCCTAATCATTGTCGAGTCAATGATAACTCCCAAACTAGAACTAAAAATTCAGAGATTTCTTGCTTAGAAGGTCTCACAAACAAGAAATAAATGAGAAATTAAAAACTAGCACACTGAAATAAAACTATGTTTTAGAAAGAACAACGCCATACTACAACCCATCTTTTCCATCTATCATCGAGTCGACAATAACCCCAGCAGAGTCGAAGTTATCATTGACTTCGTCAACATTTTACATCCTTGATCAGAAAACAGAGTTATCCTCGAATCGACGATAATGGCCCAGCAGTACACACTTAAAAAAACAAGGACAAAACCTGCTGAAATACCTCAAAGCCAAGTGAAATAAATTTAATGAAAAGAAATTAAATATCCAAAGATCCACGTATCATTAAGTTGAAGGTAAGGGACCAGAAAATAGGCAGCCTGGCACAAGGAGGAATCAGACGTCCATGAAACAGAATAATCACACTAATGTCCCATTAGATTCATGAAATATGTTATCATCGACTCGATGATAATTTCTAATGTATTATGTTCATCACCTTCTCTCAGGATTCCAAATATGGAAGCAGATGACGTCTACAACTATTCCGCAACAAAGCACCACCTTCAGCCCTTCGAAAACCCCTTGAAGGATGAACCATTCATTGCCAAAATGGAGGACAGCTACGGATCTCTTTGGCAGTTCAAAGATCACATTTTGAGCTGGAGTTTCGGGGTAAACCGATGGAAGAACTTTGTCTTCCTTCGCTACAAGGTGGACGGCAACCCAGGATACCTACCTTGGAATATGAACGAGAAAGTGGTGTTCATCGATGCTCACCAGAAAGACTATGTCGTACTCGTCTTTCGAGAAGTAGATGACACTGGGAAGACTGGAAAGCATTGTCACTCTATTGTAATGAACGTGAACTCTGTGGCCGGGAAGTTCGACTTGGAAAACCTCATGTCATTCTTGGAGGGGTCAAAAATGGAGTCCTTGAAGTTCTTTTCAATGTCACGTGTTTTTGAGAAAACATGAAAAATAGCGCAGTTTTCTTGTAGTGATCCACTCGGAAAAAGCTGCAATAGGATTTTTCAACGACATACAAAGTTCTGTGCATGTCCTCGCCGAAATTGCTGGAGGTGGAGTCGGAGACCATCTTGGACATGTTGTCCAAGACCACATCATGATACAAAGCCTCTTTGTTTCTTGCACCGGCTTTCAGAATACCCATCAATTCTACGTCTTTGTTGCTCCAAGACGGAAGCAATGCATTCACAATTGTAGCCATGGAGGAGAAGGCATCATCATTCAGAGCCTCATTATTATTCTCCTCTGCCAATATTTCAGCCTCAAGAAAATCCATGAACTCAACATCTTTGCCACTCAAAGGCAGAGGCTCCGCATCAGTATCCCCATTTCCGGTCGAAGAGGTGAAATAAACCAAGTCATAATTCTCCTCCTTTACCAATTCAGTCTCAAGGAAATTTGCATACTGCTCATCCTTAAAATGTAAAATAGAAGACATTGAAATTACTAATAAAATATTGCAAACTTTTGGAATTAGAAGAAACATTAATATTCATATATGTTTTACAACATTATCAACAAAGTGTAAAGTTRTTAATAGTGGAAGACAAAAAATGAAACAAAAAACAATGAAAAAACAGGATTGTCATTGTCATGTTTTTTCTTGGCGGACATGATTGTCAAAAAGTCGGGATTGAATACCAACGTCGGTCAAGATAAAAAAAAAATAAACTTGGATGGTCCCAGGGTTGGTCAATCGTGCAATCAAAGGCAAGCCACGGGCCGCTACAAGAAGCCAAGAGAACCCGAAGCATTCACAAATGCTTCCAACTTCAGTGGRCAAGAAAGCTACGTATACCAACCATCAGATGGATCCTTCATGCCGGAGCCCTTTGATCCATTGATGCCACTTGAGTCCAGCGAGAGTTGTGAGGACTGAGGAGGATGTGCATTATGCGTCTTTCTTGGAGGTTGAACTGACAGACGAGAATGAATCTCCAAATGTTGCTCCCGTGATCTCTTGTAATTGCAATGTGGACAATGGGTTGCTTCCTAATTTGAGCGTTGAGGAAGCCGAGTTACTAGCTCTCCTTGAATTAGACGCGTTGACAAACAAGAATGAGCAGGCTCCCAATGCTGAGTCAGGTGATTGCAAGAAATACTTGTACTATTTTGCATCACACGTTGCATGTGGAAGTTGTTCGGGGCCATAAATTTTTCAAAAATGCTCAAAAGAACAAGAAATTTAGAAGCAAGCTTTTTGGTGGTATGGAAAACCAACATGAATTTATTCAATTTTAGCAAAATTTCTTAAATGACCAAAATTGAATTTTGATAATATGTCACACTTGCAATTTGGGTGGTTTCTAGTACTATTGAGTACCTTTTTTGAAAAATTAGGTCATGAAACTTTGTGGGGTGCTTTATAATATATAAATAAAACTTTTCAAAAGAGGGATTTTTGATTGCCTATTGCAAGTGAGTTCTAGATTGGCCTAAAGGGAGTACCATTTGCAATGAATTTTTGAATAATGAAAAATGATTTTGGTGGATTTTTTTTAAGAATAGAAATCCACATAAAGTTGTTTCAAACGGACAATTATTTTATTTTTGAAAATTTTATCCTACTTTTTACTAATTAAAATATCAAAGTATGTATTTTCTTGAGACTTGGCACTTTTCAAGTTCTCCTACTTAGAGAATTTTTCTATACTTTTCCTTCCTAGGGTGTTTTCTCCTTAAAGGTATATACATTACTACATTAGTCATATTTTTGAAAAAAGTTTAAAATTAATTTTCTAATTTTAAAGTACTCCCAAACAAATTAGCCAAATGCAACAAAATCGATAGGTGTTTCTTGAAATCACCCAGTCCACCTTACATATCGTTGATGAGAACAAAGTGTTGCCTCTGGGTTTGAGTGGTGCTGAGAATGCAGAGTTTTTGGCTTTTCTTGTGGCCGGTTTCTTGACAGACGGGTTTGATGCTCYTTGGAATGTTGGTACCTCCTCTTCTACCGCCATTGTCGATGRTGACTTGCAATCGCTTCCTTGGATTGACAATAATGCAGCCTTGATGAATTTTGAACTCAGTGAGACTTGTATGAAGGCTGATGAGTCTGACGATGTTGATTTGGACTCAGAGAATATGAACAATTTTATGATCTCCGACTGCACTTGCAATCCCAAGGTTGTGTCTGGTCCTCTGTTGGCGGAGACACTTGCACCAATTGAACCTCCTTCATGGAGCAATGCCACAAACAAAGAGTCATCAAGCCCGAACTACGTGGAAGTTGCATTAGCCTATTGCAGGCTCATGGATATGGCTCCTTCCATGTCGGTAGCCTTGGTGCAGGTTGGAGAGTCCATTGAAAATCCATCAAGCCCAAACTAATTGGAAGTCGCCTTAGCTTGCTGCTAGCTCATGGATATGGCTCCGGTAGTTGCAGCCTCGGTGCATCTTGGCGAGTCTTCTTCCTTTAGTGCCGACTCAAAGATCTTGTTTGGTGCTTCATCTTGTGACACCTCCAAGCCCGTTTCGTTCCCACAAGACTTGATAGAGGAAGATCAACATTTCAGCAGTGCTTGGAATGAGTGGCAAAAGGAAGCCGATGACTTGGAGATTGTCCCTCGCTCTTAGCCTAGCTAGACCAAAAAAAATTTAGAAGACACTCAAACAATGAATTCTAGTGTACATAGCTAGGCTTTACTGAACCCAAATTCATATGAGCATGTTTTTAAATAGTCTTAAAACTAATGTAAATATGAAATATGAAACATTAAATACATGCTCAGTTTATCACAGCTTGTCACATATGAATGCTTCTTGCATGACTAAGTTGCTAGTGTATAATTATTCTTTTGTTTTGGGTTCCTTGTTGAGGTGTCGTTTTGTGGACGCACTCGTTTGTAGGGGCTAGATTGATCGATATGTAGTACGTGATTTTCTACCTAGTATGATTTCTCTTGGGTTTATGTTGAGCACTTTGGTGGCCAGGCAGATTAATCTGGGGTGTGGGAGTTTCATTGAAGCGATCATGTCTTGGAGAAGAGGAGTCGGGTTGGAAAAAACTGTATGAAATCACCAGATTGTCAAAATTATGGACATGTGATCAATATGTACTAATGTGATATTTACTTTCAAATATTTGGATGAATGTTGAAACTGGAAATAAATGATCTGTATCTTTAGTTGAAAATTGGGAATCATATTTGCACTCTTGATGACGTACATACCTCGCACATAGAATATATTGAGGAGTAGTATAACCTTAAATCCCTGGTCCGAGGTTGAAATTGGATGGTCCGACGCTTTTGTTGACGGCTTGTTGACAACATGTCTGTCTTCATGACGGTTGGACCGTCCAAATTGACGGCCAGACCGTCCAAGTGACGGACAAGCCGTCAAGGCTGTCCAAAAGTAAATAAATAAATTTGATAGGGTTTGGATTTTAATGTAGTCTAGACATGTCTAGACGCTGACAAACATCTGGACATGAAAAGTTAGAGTCACGTCAAGATTGACAACCCTGTGAGAGAAATAGAAATGAATCAGAAGATCATTTTTGAATTCATTCTAATTATGTAGACACTTGGAAGAAGAATTATATAGAAGAAAGCACATTAAGTACCACAAAAGAACCTCTATTGGTTCTAGATGAAAGATTGATCACAAACAATCACATTTTTCATCATAGTCATTTAACCCCTAAAGCACTAAACTGCATTTTCTTGGCAACACAGTACTTTTGGGCAGCTCACTATGAATGGAGTTTTTGATTTTTTTCTTTGAAATTTTCATACAACATGTGCTTGAGAAACAGCTTTAAGGCCCAACAATTTTCATAACTTTTGACTGCATGGTTAAAAAGTTATGGTATGATATGTTTTTTTCATTTCTTGTTGAGCAGTCCGAGCAGCAAAAACACTTCTTGAAAAATCACTTTTTTTTAAAATTAAAATTTGAAAGTGGTTCTCTAGATCTATAAATACAAGGAAAGCTTTGAATCATTCTATTTTTATTAATGAGATAAAAGTTATGGGAGTTTTAGTTTGCGGGTAGTTTGCTGGTAGTTATGGAATCTATATTCTAAAATAAACTTTGAAGCCCTTTATTAAATTCAATTTTAAATGTTTTTGGAAAAAATAAAAAAAATAAAGTGTAGATTGTGTACTACAACATTACAACCATTGGGATTGGCATTTTTCAAATTCATGAACAAATTGTTAACAATTTACTGTTTTGAACATTTTCTACTTCTTGCTACTTACTATTTTTTTTGTATAAGTTGTACAATTCCAAAATCCAAATGATCTAAAATTTTTCAAGCATGTGTCCTCTTTGCCTTGAAAAATGAATCCAGAAAGTAACCAGCATTTCAGAAATTTTCTATTCATACACATGTGACCATCTGAAGTGTGCACATGTAGAGTTACAAAGTTATTTATTAATGTTGTTTTAGATTTTTTCATTTGTTTGGTGAGTTCAGAAGACTTCAGGGTCCATTTAGGCATAGTAAAACATATTTTTTCAAAATACTTTGAACTAAAAAAAGCTTAAAAATCAAGCTAACTTTCACCTCCAAAAATCCGTTTGTAATTTGGAGTGTCCAATCAAAAGTTATGGACAAAATTCAGAGAGGATGCTGCTCGATTTTCACAGGGCCAAAAAAGTTTTTTTTCCATTTCAAATGCTAATTTCTTGCAATCTACACTACGCAAATTCTTGAAATTTTTTTCACATGTTTTCAAACTAGTGTACTATAAGATCCTACAGATACATGTGTTCAAAAAAGTTAAAAAAAAAAATTTGGTAATTGTTCTAGAAATGGCAATTCGTGACTTTGTGAGTGATTTGGTGAAAACATAGTCAAAAACCTTTTGAGGTTAACTTTTTTTTATCATAATGAATACATTTCTTTACTTTACATTGATTTCCTCGATTATTAAAAGAAACAGTTTTTATAAAAACACATTGGTATTAATAAACACATATTATGAAAAACCTCTTATAGAGAACAGAGTAAGAAAGATGAAAAGAGAGGTAATTGCGTATTAATCAATCATGGATACGGTTCCCATGGTGGCTCTCATGTATGTGGTAAACTGGTAATGTGATTTAATATCATATATGACATCAAATCACAATCCAAAGAGTATTCATGGAAGGCCCAAGCTGATTTGATTGTGAGTAACATATGGAACTAATGGAAGCATATGTGTAAATTTGGCTATTCCATGACTTCCATCAATCAAATTTTTCTAAATTGTGCGCAATTTTAGAACATTGATGATGGTTCTCAGACCATTTTTGTGGTGAAATCTCATCACCATCAACTCTTTCCAAATGGAAAATTTCCAATTTCTGGAAAAAATTCTTTTCCTAGTTTTTACAAATTAAAATGTCAAAATACCTATTTTCATGAGATTTTGCACTTTTCTAGTTCACCTATTTTAGAAAAAGTTACTATGCTTTTCCTTCCGAAGATATCTTCTTCTTAAAAGTATATACTCCGTACATTAAACATATTTTTCACATTTTTTCAAAATTGTTTTTCTAAGTTTAAAGTACTCCCAAAAATTCATGAATATTATGGCAAAAGTGTACACAAAACGGCCGTTTTTTCTTGCAACAATGACCGTTATGTACTATGTCAAACTGAATGTGTCTCTCTAGCTCAGGACACATCCTTCAATATTCATAAATTACAGAGTATGCAATATAGTATATTTAGATTTTGTTAAAATAAATAATAGAAATAAATAATTAAATTAAATATGAAATAAGATTGGAATTTTTTCAGAAAAATGGATTGCACCACAGCACCAGCAGTTCAGTACAGAACAATATGGAAAAATATGACACTGAAGTTACCCCTGAAGCGCCTGCAGAACTGGCTTCAAAGTGGCTAATTATGAATGATGTTCAAGGAAACTATGGAATCAAAGCTAAAACACCTGCCTAATTATTCATTTGTAATCCCTATGGACGCTGAACAAGCAAGAATATCTTTTCCGGTACAAAGATCTCAGTGAGTCTGGTTTTCCTTGTGCTTCACGCTCATGTGTTCGATCAGATTGAGATTTGAGAACGCCAGCTCTCCATGAAATTGGCGGTCATTCATGCGCCATTTTTACACTTACATGAGCTTGAATATTGTTGTGCCGATACATATGCAAATTATACATGATTATTAATTATATAACGTCAATTCAACGAATTTTGGTTTCAGGCCGCTGCGCCAGTTAATGGAATATCGCCAATTTCACTGAGTGATTTGTTAATATGCAAAGTTAAGAACACAATAGTATGCTCCTTAAATCGTATAAATTGCTCAAGGACAGCTTTGTCCACTGAGAGCGCTGGGATTAATTTCCACACGACCCTTGATCGATCGTTTCTAAAGACTGTGAATTCCGTTGCTTGGAGGCCGGTTCACCACGTACGTCCATTCAACGAAATGGACGTTCGAGCTGGTCGTCAAATCTTTGAACTGGATCAGCGAAATCAACGTCATCGTACGTTGGCCCCCGTGGCAGGGATCGAGTCAAGCGATCCTTCGCAAACTGAACGGGGGGCCGGGGCAGACGCATATTCCGGTGGAGCCGCATATGCCGGTCCTCGTGGAGCTCGTATCGAACTCGTCCATTAATGGTCTCGTCGGTCGGTCGCCACTCCATCGATCACCCGCACGGCCAGGCAAGCTCTGACTGACTTCCTCGGTGGTCAAGCCACCCCACTGGAACGCCTGCTATAAATTCACACATCCGCAGTCCTCTTCTCCAACTTTTTTCTCCCTCTCCGCCTAGCCCCTGAGCTACTAAAGCGCTCTGCATTTCCGTCTTCAGTGATCGACCCTAGTTAGTGCTCGAAGCTTGGAGCACCGTTCTTCGACCTTCTTCCGTTGGTAAGCAATTCTTGCAATTGGCCTGAGCCCTGAGGGACTCTGACTTCAGAAGCAAGCACTGAGCACGTAGCTAGGTCTTTCGATTCCCAACTTCGATTCTGGCAAGGGTTACATGTCAGTGTGTCGCGAGTTTCGTAGACTCTGACTGCAGTTCGCTTGTTCGCAAATAGAGCGACTTGCTGTCACTTCGTGATTCTTGTTGTAACGCGTTGATTTCACAGTCACTGAGGAACAATTGAACTGCGCGCAACTCTAGTTCCTTTTATAAGTTGCTTCCCGATTGTCCGAATTGAATTGTGGTTTTTCATTCGGGAATATATGTATATTCGCTAGGTGTGTCTACAGGCTATCAGCGACAGGATTTTATACTAAATGGAGTGAGTGATTCATCTTCCTCTTGTGACGCTGCAGGTCACAACCTAATCGAATACACAAAATGGCAAGATCTGGGGCCACCGCTTTGGCCGTCGTCCTGGTGGCGATGATGGCTCTTGTGCAGGGCTCGATGGCCACGAACTTCGTGGTGGGAGGGCCTCTGGGATGGGAGATGAACCGCTACAACGACCCCAATTTCTACCAGGATTGGGTGCAGAGCAATTTCCCCATCCGCTCCAGCGACTCTCTCGGTACACCAAAATTATAACTTTCCCTCATTAAAACTCCTAATCTTGCTACATACTTCTTCACTATATATATTCTCATATAGTTTCACCTAACTTTATTAAGTTTACACTATTTCACCTTAAGTACCGATATTGTTCTGAATCACTGGTTTCTGTCTCTGCGACGACATGAATTGAATTGCGGGCTGATGCAGCGGCTAAGTATGATTAATTTCCACTTGCATTGTATGTTATTGTGCAGTATTTCATTGGAACCAAGGTGACAGCGTGATGCTGGTGACCGCGTCGGATTTCAACACGTGCAACATCCAGCATCCGATCGCGTTCTGGATGAACGAAATGTCCCTGGTGTTTCCACTGACGGATCGCAAGAATCAACGGCTGTTCTTCATCAGCGGCGCCATCAACCATTGCGGGAGTGGCCAGAAGTTCTTCGTCGACGTTTACCCACCTGCCTGAGTGCGTGCGTGCATGTGTGCGTGCCTGCCTCTCTTGCACAAGACGATGGCGGCGACAGCCGAGTATGTGATAGTGGCTTGCTGCGCGTCGCGTTTACACTCGCTTGCTAGCTGTTTCAACTATTCCCGTTCGTGATATGCATGTGGCAACAGTGCAGACTGAGTCTTGCGTTTGCAGACTCTTTCTTGGTCGTAATAAAATTTTCATGTCTGGATTATTTTGCAATCACCAGTTCACCACATGATTGTGGAGGATTTCTGTTAAGTTTTTGGTGGCAGTGAAAAATGTACGACTGTGTGTTTGAGGTGATCAGGGATCATGGTTGGAATCGGCGTTTCGTTTTCGAATGGGAATGTCTCACGCATATTTTATCGATGAAGGATGGGTTGGAAATTAATCCCAGCGCGCTCAGTGGTGGTGCAGGGTAAAGTTTTGCTTCAGCAAATACGATTTCAGCTTCATACTACTAGTTACAGAATTTTTCTATGCATTTCCTTCTTATGGTACATCCTTTTTAAATGTGTATACAGGAAACATATTTTTCACTTTTTCACTTTTTCACTGAGTGAATGCAAGAAAGACCAGTACTATTTTGCGTCACAATTCGAATTGTGGAGTTTCCATCCACTGTAACTTTTGAAATTTGAAGTATGAGACCAATTGACTTGAGAATTCTATTGGAGATGTCTTGCTTGATAACAATTAGATTCCTCATTTTTTAGAAATTTTAAAAAATCATTTTACATTTAAATTTCAATTTGGCTAATTTGTCACGTTTTGCAGTTTACAGGTTTTTAGTACTGGGGAGTGCCCAGAATTAATGACCTAGAGCTGAAATTTTTGTGGTCTATTCCCACACTAGGTGGGCATGCATCTGCCAAAGAGAATCTAAAAAAACATTATTTTATGTCCTCTACATGCGTGCTAATAGGGGTCTCTTATTGATAGAGAATCAAATCGTGTAGGATATAATTGCAACTTTACATCCTTGGTATTAGGAGTGGAAAGGGAAGATCTTTTCTATTACTTTGACTTCCAAAAAATGCATGATTTCCACGGCCACCGGTCTTTCCTTCAAGAATTAATCAACCAAATATTTGATGAAGTAGTCACGCATGTAGTGAAGCATGGACATTTTATTCTTTTGTTGTAATCCAAATATGAAATGGCATAAATCCTTGTGCATATTTTCTCGTATAATTGTATATATGAACACATAATTTGAAACTAAGAGGGAAATTGTCTATAAATGTACCTTTAAAAGAAGCATTTTAAGTATTCTCTACGACCATAGTATTAAGAATTCTCTATAAGAATCGCCTTTCACAGCTCATTTTCTTGAAATTACGAAGAAAGGTGAGATAAGGAATTTATAAAGATCTCTCCACCTCAAAATGACCTCAATTTTAAAATTCAAACTTCTAAAGCGTAGATTTGCCTCTAAAATCTAATTCTAGCGTGGATTTCAGTATACAAAATTAGTATGGTTTATAGATTCTAATGGCTCAAATCTCTTAATACTATGAAGACTTTGATAACAAATTTAATCAATTTGTACATTTCAAATTTTTTAATGTACACCCTTTTTAGATTTCAAGAATTAAAAGTATTAGTCATAAATCAAAATGTCCGGAGCCGACCATTCGACCAACAGCGTTCAAGGATTAACAATGATTGCAATTTTTTTTAATTAGATGTTACATATAATGTCCTTAATATGCTCTTAATTATGCCTATTTGGCTATTTCGGCTACTTTCTTAAGTAACAAAATGATTGATGGCGAATTTCATTAAAATAGCGATATTCAGTTATTTTGACACTTTTCACAGTCAAACCCTACAATCTAAAATCTAAACTTGTCATAGGTATTTGGAATCTATACTTGACCTAGATTTCTGAAATTTATACATGTTCTAGATTTTTCAGACAGCGCAGTCTAAAATCATCCGCGTGTCATAGATTTTTGACATATAGACATGTCATAGATATTTGAAAAATCTATACTCATCCAAGATGTCACTTCACAATTTAGAGTGCGCGATCATAAAATGACACATGGATTCATGGAATACAGTCATTTTAATGAAATTTGCTATATTGGCAGTTTGGCAATTTCAATTACACATATGATTATTGGATGTGATAGCGATAAAAATATCTTTGATTGTGCATCAATGCATCATGACTCATTTTGAAGATGGTCTCTCGGCCATCTACAACTCCAAGCATGACATGTAGAATGTAGAAGAATATATATCTATGAAAAAATTTCATAATTGAAATTACGGTAATTTAAAAAATAATTAACTTATTTTAAATAAGAAAAATTCCATAGCATTGAACATTGAATATAAAGAAATTTGTGCCATATATCTTTAACTAGGTCTACGTGTGGGTTTCAGGCAGCGCGGCCCAAAGAAAGGAAATATCACCAATCTAACGTCATGGACCCTTGCGCTGGTTTGCTGTGATCCACCCCTCAGGAGCGTACCTTGCGATGATGTCATGAATTCCTTTTCTTTTCAGAGATTGCTTATTCTCACTTGCTTTGCGATGAATGCAATTGAAATTGCATGCCTCACATTATTGGCCGGAGTCAGCACGGCATACAGATCCAAGTTCATAACGAAATTTTATTAGAGTCTGAGTGCATATACAACAATTGAAGCCAATTAATGATTTCACTTTTCAAATGCACATCAGAAACGAAACTAATCGAACTACTCTCCACCGGGGCCATGTCACCAGTAGAAGTGTAACAGTTCTGCACGTCGTTGGAAACTGCAGTTACTAACTACGGTATACGAACACAACAGCCTCCAAGCGATCCAAACTCTTCGCCCTTAATATTCCACTGCATGACATTACGTTGCAAGTGAGGCACACGCGATTGATTGATCATGCGAAAACGTCGATGAAGAACTTCTGGCCGGAAGCGCAATGGCTGGCATCGCCGCTCATGAAGTAGAGCGTGTGGAAACTGTAGTCACGCAGCGGGAACAACATGCTCGTCACCTCTCCGCTGGGACTCGCGAGCCAGGTCTGGATCGGACTAAGCGTGTTGCAAGCGTTGAAGGAGGCGAAATCCACCTGCAGCACACTGTCGGTGGCAATCCAATTGAACTCTGTGCACAATTAAACCACGCACCCACCGAGCTCAGATCGCAATCGTCTTACATTGGAAAAATTACTAACGTCAGTAGCAAGGATAGTGCTTGATTTCAAGTAGGGTTGATTTGGTGTACCCAGAGAGTCGGTGGTGAAGTAGGGTTTGTGACTTTGCTCCCATTCCTGATAGAAATTGGGGTCGCGAAAGCTGGGCAATTGCCATCCCAAAGACTCTCCCACCACGTACTTGGCGGCCATCGAGCCCTGCACAAGAGCCATCATCACCACCAGGACGACGGCCAAAGTGGCGGCCCCGGATCTTGCCATGGTATGGAAACGAATCGGCTGTGACCCTGCGTCAAAAGAGGAAGACGAATCACACACTCCAGACAGTAATGAAAAGTCACAATTCAATTCGGACACTAGGGAAGCAAGTTCACTAAGAACCTGGTCTGCACGTACTCACACTACAACAACACAAATCAGGACTCGTTAGCACATTCAACTGGATAGCGATATCGACAATTATATATAAAAGTACGTTCAAGCCAGCTACTAAGTGAGGGTCTCGATCTCCTGCCAAGATCGAATACAACATTTGCAAATCAGTCATGAAGAATTCGTCAATCAGAGGCTGTGAAATCAATGCGTTACAAAAAGAATGACGAAGTCGCTGATCATCGATCTATTTGCAAACAAACAAACTGCAGAGACTATCGTAGGAGCAAGCGACTGACTGACTGCATGAAATGTGACCCTTGCCAGACTGGAAATTGGGAATGATACAGAAGACGTAGCTAGCTACAGGCTCTCGAGAATTCTGTGCTCAGTGCTTGCTTCTGAAGTCAGGGGTAGTCCCTCGCACAAGAAATGCTTACCAACGGAAGAATATCGAGGAACGGTGCTCCAAGCTTCGAGCACTGACGAGGATCGATTACCGAAGACAGAAATCTAGCTAGAGCGCTAGCTCGGGGCCAGGCGGAGCTCGAGAGGGAGAAGAAAGATGGAGAAGAGGACTGCGGATGTGAGATTTTATAGCAGGCGTTTCAGTGGGGTGGACTGACCACCGAGGAAGGCAGTGAGGGCTTGCCTGGCCGTGAGAGKGATCGATGGAGTGGCGACCGACCGACGAGCTCATTAATGGACGAGTTCGATGCGAGCCCCACGAGGACCGGCAAACGCGGCTGCACCGGAATATGCGGCTGCAACGGCCTCCGTTCAGTTTGCGAAGGATCGCTTGACTCGATCCCGGCCATGAACGGTTTCGCTGATCGAGGGTTAAACATAAATTGATGGCTAGCGACCTTTGACGCTCGATGTGAATGTTGAAGAATTTCTAAATTTGAAGACAATTGAATCCAATTTTTGAAGTCATAAAATCTTTGAAAATAATTCAGTAACTTTTGATAGTGAAGGTCCAAACTCCAAACGCCACTAAACAAACTCTTTACACCCCTCCTTATGAAAAGGGTTCCAAAAGTACTAGGATTGTTGTTGAATGTCTCAAGTTTTTTTTATCTTAGAGAAACAATCAAACAAAACAATCTAAAAAATCAAACAAAACAAACAAAGTTAACAAACTATMTTACAATGTAGATACTAATTTATAATTATTCTATAATTCTATAAAAATTTAGGATTTCAAAAAAATTCACAAGAGTTCAACGCTGAAAATTTAAAAGAATTACACATCAATGAATCAATGATTGTATAATCAAAGGCCCTATAGGCCAAGACCATTTCATTTTTGTTAAAAATTTCTCATGTTTTCCATTTTCAATGCGAAAAAAATATTTTAACCATTTGTTTTTGCATATATGGCGAGTTTCGTTAAAATGGAGATTTTCCTTTCTTTTGGGGTAGTTGCAAGAAACATCTGTCGTTTTGGGGTCAAAATGGCTTTAGTACTCGAGTACTGTGACTTTTGGAATAAAATCTTCAAAAATAAAATAAAATATGGATAATTTGTAAGGCATTCAAAAAATTACATGTGTGAAAAATCAGACCTAGGAAAATTTATTTCCAAAAGTTATGTACACTCAAAGAGTGATGGAAAATACCAAGAAAATGAACACTTTGATGTGATATTTTTTTAAAATAGTAAAAAAATTCAAAAAATTCTCCCAAAAAAAGCCATTTTTTCTCACTTGATGATTCTTCTTCTCAACCATTYTTAGCTTTGGGAAAAAAAAATTTAGTTATTTACACTTATGCAAAGGTAGTGCACTTTGAGCACATGTGGAGGGTGGACAGATTACTATTTTTAGAAAATCTCTTCGCGGGCCTCTGTAACTTTAGTATAAGTCCTTGCATCTCAATTTTGAGCTTCAAATTCGGATTTTAGGGTAGAAAATAGTACTAAAAACCTTCAAAATGGCCAAGGTAGACACCTAATTGGGGGCAGGTTAAAAATAGTAAAATAATTTTAAAAATTTTGAAAATATTACTCAATGTCTAAAACTATCTCATGTATTTTCATTCCAAATTTCACTTCAAAAGATCAAACTATGCAAAAGTTATGAGCAAAAAACCACTTGTCCAAGGCCAAGGGGACAAAAAATAGGACAAGTGTTTCTTGCAATCACTCTTTGGTGCTTTTTACAGTTCAAACCGTGCGGTATGAAACCTAAATTCGTCATAGATTTTCGGAATCTATATCAATCTTAGATTTCTAAAATCTATACATATCCTAGGGTCATTGCAAGAAAGACCAACTGGTTTTTGTAACGTTTTGCATAGTATTCATGATTTTTTGGGAGTACTGTATAATGAGAAAAAAAATTTAAAAAATATATTTAATGCATATTCTTTCAAGAAGAAGGTTCCCTAAGAAGAAAAAATATAGGAAAATTCTCTAAGTATGAGAACTAGAAAAGTGAAATATCTCATGAAAATAGGTACTTTGATGTTTTAATTTTAAAAAATAGGGAAAACAATATTTTTTTTAAAATTAAAAATCGTAAATTTAGAAAGACTTTATGGTGAAGATATTTCACTGAAAGAATGATCTTAAAACCATCATGTTTGTTCAGAAGTGCGCGCACAACTGCGCAAGGGAGCCCTGTTTGCACCAGTGTGTAGAGGAAATAAAATAATATTTTTTTAAATTCCCTTTGGTAGATACATGCATGCGTAGTGTGGGAATAGACCATAGAAATTTTGTCTCTAGATCATTAATTTTGGATACTTCCTAGTACTAAAAACTCCTAAACCGCAAAGTGTGACAAATTAGCTAAATCAAAATTTAAATATAAAATGATTTTTTAAAATTTTTGAAAAGTAAGGGATCTGATTTCTATCAAGTTAGACATCTCCAATAAAAATTTTAAGTTGATTGGATTCATGCTCCAAAAGTTATAACACATGACAACTTTGTCATTGCAAGTGTGACGCAAAATAGGACTAGTCTTTCTTGCAATCACCCCCCTATATGTTTTAGACCGCGCAGTTTGAAATCTAAATACGTCAAAGATTTTTGACATCTCCAAACTGCGTAGATGACTCAAAATCTATACTTATTTTACATTTCATTGAAGCAATTCAAACTACAGGGTTGAAAATGGCACATGTAGGGAAAATGCAAGAAAGACTAGTACTATTTTCCGTCACAATTCGAATTGCGGAGTTTCCATCTACTATAACTTTTGAAGTATGAGACCAATTAACTTGAGAATTTTATTGGAGATGTATTGCTTGATAGCAATTAGATTCCTCATTTTTCAGAAATTTTAAAAAAACATTTTACATTTAAATTTAAATTTAGCTAATTTGTCACATTTTGCAGTTTAGAGGTTTTTAGTACTAGGGAGTGCCCAAAATTAATGATCTAGAGCTGAAATTTTTGTAGTCTATTTCCACACTAGGTGGCCATGTATTCGTCGAAGGGAATCTAAAAAAACATTATTTTATGTCCTCTACGTGCGTGCTAACAGGGCTCTCTTGTGCGCGCACTTCTGAACATTCAAGATGGTTTTAAGATCATTATTTTCGTGAAATCTCTTTATCATAAAGTTCTCCCAAATTGACAATTTTTTGTTTTTTTTTAAATTACATTTCCTATTTTCTACAAATTAAAACATCAAAACACCTATTTTCATGAAATTTTGCACATTTTTGCACTTTTCTAGTTCTCCTACTTAGAGAATTTTCCTATGCTTTTCCTTCATAGGGTACCTTCTTCTTACAGGTGCATACATTAAATATATTTTTCACATTTTTTTAAAATTGTTTTTCTAATTTTTCAGTACTCCCGAAAAAAACATGAGTACTATGCCAAACGCTACAAAAATAGGGGGGGTCTTTCTTGCAATCACCTTGTATGGAATACCGCCACTTTAATGAAATTTGCCATATAAAGCCATATTTGTTGTACTGAGACTTTTTGCAGATTTTAAGACAGAATGCTAATTATTGGAAAATTCATTTAAAAAAATAGTAATTGAAACCAAAAATAAATAATACTCAAATAATGATCCTATAATGAAATTCTAAAAGTTGGCGTTGTTAACTATTTATAAAAAAATACTAATGAAGAGATAAAGTGGTTTATCCTTGAATCAAGGATAATAATGAGACTGCGGAAAGTTTCAATATAATGAATATGGCCACTATAAAATCCAATACACTACCAATTTATTTTTATGTAACAAACCCCTCAACCCCCCAAATACATAATTAATTCTTTTTTTGAACCCCCCTTTTCCCCTCTTTATAATTTTCAGGAAGCAGGAACTGCTCCAAACAATATGGAATATGTTTCCCAATATCTGTATTTGTACATGTATTCGTATATGTATTTGTATCTGTATTCGTATATGTATTTGTATATGTATTTGTATCTATATCGTATTTGTACCGTATCTGTATCTATATTCGTATATGTATTTGTATCTATATCGTATTTGTACCGTATCTGTATTGTATTGTATTTGTATTTGTATTTGTATTTGTATTTGTATCGTATTTGTGTCCGAGATTGTGTCCAAGATCAACGGTTGTGGCGAGGGGGTTGTAATTTTTTTTAAATAAAAAATCAACGACTCTGGTTATTTACGAGGGAGGGAGGGGGGAAACTAATACCAAAATGATTGGCAGCCTCTTTTCACTAGATAGTGAATATGGCCTTACATATCTAACTAGATTAGTATGAGAATGATTGCAAGAATCACCTGGCGTCTGTTGACTTTGTTGCGTTTGGCTAATTTTTTTGTGAGTTCTTTAAAATTAAAAAAATAATTTTTAAATTTTTAAATAAAAACTACTAATGTATATACCTTTAAAAAAAAGCTATCCTAGGAAGGAAAAATATAGAAAAATTCTCTAAGTAGGAGATCTTGATAAGTGCCAAGTCTCAAGAAAATACATATTTTGATATTTTAATTAGTAAAAAATACAAAAATAGGGTAAAATTTTCAAATTTTAAATAAAAATTGTCTTTTTGCAAAAGTTATAGACAATTCAAACAATTTTTTTCATGACAGTGTGATGGAACAAGTGTCTCTTGCAAACTTGCAATCACCCATGAAAATGTGTGTAAAATTTTCTTAGAAACTTTGACTTTATCAATCACAAGATAATTATGTGTGTTTATAAAGGAAATTTTCTTAKCCCTCAACTTGACTAGAATCATTAGATTATAAGGCTTTAAAACTTTTTAACATAAATATTTTTGCATTCATTTGTAGATTGAAAATTAATTTTTTTATGATATCTCCCTTGTGGGTGATTGCAAGAAACACTTGTACTATTTTGCGTCACACGTTGCGTGTGGAGGTTGTTTTTGTCTCTAACTTTTGTAAAAATGCTCAAAAAAGCACGAAAGTTGGAAGCAAGCTTTCTGATGGTATGTAAAATAAACATGAATTTTTTCAATTTTAATAAAATTATTTAAGTGACCAAAATTGAATTTCGATAATATGTCACATTTGCAGTTTTGGTGGTTTCTAGTACTATATTGAGTACCTTTTTTGAAAAGTTAGGTTATGAAACTTTGTGGAATACTTAATAATATGGAAATACAACTTTCTAGGAGAGGGATTTTTGATTGCCTATTGCAAGTGAGTTCTAGATTGGCCTAAAATGAGCACCATTTGCAATGAATTTTTGAATAATGAAAAATGATTTTGGTGGATTTTTTTTATGACTGGACATCCACATAAAGTTTTTTCAAATGGACAATTTTTATTTTATTTTTGAAAATTTTACCTTATTTTTTACTAATTAAAATATCAAAGTACGTATTCTCTTGAGACTTGGCATTTTTCAAGTTCTCCTACTTAGAGAATTTTCCTACACTTTTCCTTCCTAGGGTATGTTCTTCTTAAAGGTATATACATTAGCTATATATATTTTTTAATTTTTAAATTAATTTTTAAATTTCAAAGTACTCCCGAAAAAATCAACCAAACGCAACAAAATCGACAGGTGTTTCTTGCATTCACCCTACACATGTAAGAATCCACTGTATTTAATACAAGTATATTTGGAGGTTTTGTGGTATGTTGTTTTTTGGTGCACATCAAATAGTGTACTTTAATTTGCAAAAAAATTATTACTAACAAGCATGTGATTAGACTATTTGTGCAATTCATATTAACCAATCCTCCTCTTATTCACTTGCATCCAAAGATCATGCATCCAATGATCAAAGCAATTTTTTTTCAAGAGACAAATTTGGACATAAAACATGACAATTTTAACTTTTTCTTTGATTGATGTTGCCTATTGTGAATATTGTGAATAGGAAACTAAGTTACTACTATCCACTCAAAAGACAAGGCACTACATAAGTGAATACTTTCCTATGAATAGGAAAGTTACTATTCTTGTCCTAGTATGGAATCTCTAGTTCCCACTTTGATTTTTCAAAAATAGCCAAACAACGTGCAAGTTGAGCATGGCGTACATTGGTTGGAAAATGTAAGTTTACGTCTAGTAAGATACAATATAGTTGCTTGAAAATGAAATGGATGAGAACACGGCTATTGATATCTAAAGGATTAAGTAGAAAAATGTTAGTGGTATTTTTGTTGAAGAATTTGGATATTAATGATCTTGTTAACTACAACTTTATAGACCATTGTTTGATAGATCAAGATGCTTTTGAGGGCTCTATAAAGCAACTTCAATTATGCACAATGTGCACTAAATGATCAAGGAAAATTGATGAAGATTAGTTGGCAGGTTGCAAAATTTTCATTGAACCTAATGCTGTCCAAGAAGTTGCTTCACTTGCTTACTGTCTTCTCTTCATTATATAAATGTTGAATTGGGCAAGTTAGGATCAATAGCCTTTTTAGAGGGGCAGACATGTTGATTGATTTGAACAAAGTGGACAGAGTGACAGACAATGTGACTACCTTAAAATAGTTGCATCGAGCAAGTTATATTCATTATACATCTTGGAGACTTGGATAGACAGATAAATTGGATGATTTAGATAGACAATTTGTTCAAAGTGACAACTACTACTTGGAGTAGGTTGTCAATATTTATGCCATGGTGTTTATCAAAAGCGGCTCCGTTTTTTTTAATGTCCCAAAGATAAGCAAGTGCATGCTAATAATGCATAAATATTTTTTTTCTACCATAAACATTGGAAATGTATAATTGCAAGTATAATTKCAAGAAACACTTAATATACTATTTGTTGCATTTTATAACATTACTTTTGATTTTTTCTAGAGCCTTTTAAAATTAGAAACATATTTTTTGTAAACTTAAAAAATATAGCTAAGTTAATAAGTTATACACCTTTAAGATAATTTTCAAAGGAAAAGCCTATGAAACTTCATTTAAACCCTTAAGTTCCATGTCTATATTTTCACCAAAATTGCTTACAAACTGCCATTTTCAGTACTAACAAGTTTCAAATTGTTGAATCAAAACTTTTGTTGACACATGTAACTCTTGTAGTACGCTGACTTAAGAACATGTGGTAAAAATTCCAAATAATTCTACCCTGTGGATTGCAAGATATAAGCATTCAAATTCACTAAAATCTTTTTTTAGCCCTGCAAAAAACAGGGCAGCAACATTTCAAATATCTCACTTTTCTATGAAAAAATGTCCAAAATGGTGGTGCTTCTTTGATTTCTTCTTTCTTGACAAGTTGGCCACATAATTGAAAGATTTGAGATCATTTGGAATTGTAACACATATAGGAAAAAAATAGTGAGTAGATAGTAGTAGAGAATGATTCCAAATACTAAATTGTTAAGAGTTCAATTATGGAATTGAAAATGCCAATCCCAATGGTTGGAATGTTGTAATAAACAATCTACATCTTGTATTTTTTTCTTTTCCAAAAACATTGAAAATTGAGTAAGATGAAGGTTTTCAAAGTTTATTTTAGAATAAAGATGCTATAACTACCCACAAAAAAAAACTCATAACTTTTGACTTATTGATCAAAATGGAATGATTCAAAGTTTTTCATGTATATGTAACTTTAGAAAATCAATATCCGGTTTTTGTTATGAAAAAAGTGATTTTCTCTAATCTGCCTAAACTGCCCATTTACGAAAAAAATTAACACATTAGGCCATAACTTTTGACTCGTATTTTCAAATGTCATGAAATTTAGTGATATGAAAGATATTCCCTGTCCCCACCTTCTACTAAAATTTGAGCCAAAAAAATAGAAATCTCCAACCACATGTACCTGCCCAAAATTGCTACGTAGCCAAAAAAGTGGAAAAACGCATGCCAGTGCTTTAGGGGTTAAGTAGGAAAAATAGAACATGCCAAATCTAAAGGAAATAGGTTTTTTAATGTCTCAAGTACTTAAAAATAGGAAAACTAAAACATGCTAAATCTAAAAGAAATAGTTTTTTTGATGTCTCAAGTACTTAAAAATAGGAAAAAATGACATTAATAAATAATTAAGAGGTCATTTGTAACGATTTTATAGAAATTGTAGTTCACTAAAAGAACCACCAAAATAATATTTTTCATATTTCAAAAAGCAAGATGAAAGTTCATTTTGTAGACTTCCATACTATATGAAATAAACCATTTTAAGACTTCCTTTGGACAGTAACTACATGTCTAGTAGAAAACTATCTCCTCCAAATTTTAAATCCAATTTTTTTTTTTTGGGTATAAAATGATACTAAATGCCTCCCAAATGCCCAAATTAGCAAGTGTGACTTGAAAATCTTGGGGCTATATTTGGATTTGGAAGGTTAATTATTTTTTATAATTGCAAAAAAATTAGGCAAGGTGTGTAATAATCATAAATACCATACCTATTAGTCTTGAGTCATTTCGAGCCCGAATGCAAAATTTATGGCCAAAAAACAAGAAAGCACACAAGATTCACTATCCACTCAAAAGAGAGGGTACACCTCCTGGTTTGCATTAGTCCCCCCCGTAATGGCTTATGAGTGGAATATTGCCATTTTAACCCCTAAAGGATCATCGTGTTTAGAGGCCCGAAACTATAGACTTTTCTAGCCCTTTCAAAACGTGATGATTTGTCTTTCAACATTTTTAGAAAAAGACAAGTATTTCCTATAACTTGTGCATTTAGTCAATATGTTGTAAAATGGGTTGAGAACATCTCAAAAAAATTTATCTCAAAAAACTTCATATTCATTTTTTTTAAAATTGTAAAGTGGAAGGTGTTACTAAATGAAAGATAAATCTAATATGCTAATAACTTTTGGAAGAATTTGAGAATTATTAATTCCAATGGTGAAAATATTCTAGTAAGCAATTATTGATTTATTATTCTTTACATTGAATTTTTTATGAAAATTTTCTAAATTGAGAGAAAAGACAACTTTATATGTTTTTTCTACCTTCATTGCCCGCAAAATAAAACTCTTCATAACTTTTACCTCATTATTTTGAATTGAATGGTTCAATTTGTTTTGAGCAGATACCAATCTATAGAATTTAAAAAAAAATGTTTTTCTATTTTTAGAAAGTATTTATTAAAGCCTGGATTGACATTGAAATTGAAAAAATTCCTTTTAACTTTTGCAATATTTATTGGAATGACATGAAACAAATCATGTATGTTAAGCTTCACACGTAGATTATGATGAATAACATCCATCCTAAAAATTTCATGCAAAAATTCCAAATTATGAAGTCAATAGAGCCTGCCCAAGTTTTCAAAAAGCCCAAAATAGGTTCTTTGGTCCTTTAGGGGTTAATGAATTTCACCATGCAAGGGTATGAGTGAAAACTTGTTAGCTTCATAATGGCTGACACACAGGTGTGAAGCATGAAGCGAGCTCAAGATATGATGGACCAGCCAAGTTAGTTGAAATTTGAATATACTTTAATTTCAAACAGTAGAACTAGTACAATAGAATCTCGCTAATTCGATCCTCTCTAACTCAATAAAGTTATGTTAGAAAACATTGATTGATGGTCATGACTTAACTATATGAATCACATACAAAGATCATGCCCCTCTCTAATGCAATAACTTCTATTATGGGTCATTGCAAGAAACACTAGTCTTATTCTCAGTCACAAACAATGTGACTTTCTTGTAATCTTCAATAACTTTTGAAGCATAAAGCTCATAAACTTGGAATTTTTATTGAAGATGCCTAACTTGATGATAATCATATCTTTTGTTTTTCAAAAAATTTAAAAAATAAATTTACATTTAAAAATCATTTTTGTTCATTTGTCACACTTTGAGGTTTAGAGGTTTTCACTTTGTTAGGAGTCCCCAAATTTAATGATTTGGAGCTGAAATTTTCATGGTCTATTAACATAGTAGAAAAGCATAGACCTATCAAAGGAAACCTAAAAACATACTATTATATGTCCTGCACATGAGTGCAAACAGGTATGTTTTAATTAACATCTACAAAACAATGCTAAACTTCATAAACAATGTTTGATTGTGCTAGCATGGCATGCCATCACTTTAAATTGTTACATCAACTACAAATTTTTTATCTATATATATATATAAATTTGAAGATGAGGAAAAAAATCAAGAATTTCACTCCCTCTTGTGTTTTCACCTAAAAGAGTGGGTGTGAAAAAAAAGAAAAATTGTTGCATGTATGAAAGCCATTTAATTGAATAAAAATGTCGTTAAAACAAAACAAAATTTGATATACATGTGTGACACGACTTTAGAGGAATAAACTATTTCCAATTTTTTCAAGAAATTTCACAAATTCCAATAAATTGTATTAAAAAACATAAGATGAGATAACAAATCAATAAGTAGTCTTTTCTGAAAAACATGGGTGTCTAAAAGAATCATTGATGTTAAATGAACAATTTTGTTGTAACCAAACATGAGTGCTCTCTCCAAAGTATCACCACAATGTTATGTTCTTGTTTACAATTCCATACTCTTTAATTTTTTTTTTTCGAACATTAACCACAAACCATAATAAACTTACCTATTCATATGTGAAATGCTTGAAGGTCTTCCAAAATATAAGTAAAAATAATAAAATATTGTTAAAAAGTAAAAAAAAGTTTTTGGACAAAAGGCGTTTAATTCCCCATTCCTTTCTCTGCTCCCCTTTTTTTATTCACACTTCCCATTTTTTTTTACCCTAAACCTTTTTTCTTCCCCACTACCCAGCTTTGGGTCACACTCCCCATTTTGTTTTTGCATTCTCCATTTTGTTCCACACTCCCCAATTATTTTCCCACTCCCCGTTCTTGTTTTGCATTCTCCATTTTCTCCCCCACTCACCATTTCTATTTTGCATCCCTCCCTTTTTGTTCTTCACTCCCTGTTTTTTGGTTAACACTTTCTAGTTAGTTTTTGCATTCCCCATTTTTTTCCCCATGATCAATTTTTTTCACCAACTTTCCATTTTTTCCCCTACTCCCCAATTTTTTTCACCATTCTCCATTTTTTTCTCCAATCCCCATTTTCTCCTCCACTCCCCCATTTTCTTTCACCACTCCCCATTTTTTTTGCATTCCCCATTTTGTTCCCACTCCCCATTTTGTTCTCTACTCCTCATTTTTTTTTCCAATCCACCCATTTTTCTTCCCCACTCCCCATTTTATTTTTCCCACTCTACATTATTTTTCCAACACTTCCACATTTTTTCCACCACCCTCCATTTTTTTCCCCCTAAAATCTGACAATATTTTTGGCAAAAAATTGTTTTCCCCATCGCCTTCTCCACTTTTATGGTTTTGAGAATGCTTGAACCCTTTTAATGTTCCAATATTGTCCATTTTAAGGGCCATCTTTCCTTAGAAGTCATCGAGTATTAAGCTTTCTTCAACCTCTTTTATTTACCTCATTTTATTAATATTAATTGATGCATACTTTTTTTGGCAATATAGGTCCTTCACTACACTACAATATTCTTGAAGACACATTGGTGACGTGAAAAAATTTATGCCCCCCAACTCCCATTCCACATCCACTCTAGGTTTTTTGGATCCCTATGTAAGCAACTGCCCTTTCTTGCACTTTTTTCCTTATGGGCAGCGTCCTCTTTGAATGCACAGTGGATGCTCGTAGGAGATCTGAAGAAGTCTGCTGATGTGGCAAAAGTGCGTTTTTTTGGATGTCATCAAAAAACATGTATAATGTTGTTTTTGATGTCACAAAAAACATGTGACATTGCTAATGACAGGAAGTTGTTTCTCAAGTTTTCCTGACCACGTTTTTGTTGATAGCATTCAAGAAATCACAATCATGCACATGTTTTTTGAAAAACGCTAGATGTTTTTAAAAAAAGTCTCACGCTTTTTTTCAATGTCACGTGTTTTTGAGAAAACATGAAAAATAGCGCAGTTTTCTTGTAGTGATCCACTCGGAAAAAGTTGCAACAGGACTTTTCAACAACATACAAAGTTCTGTGCATGACCTCGCCGAAATTGTTGGAGGTGGAGTCGGAGACCATCTTGGACATGTTGTCCAAGACCACATCATGATACAAAGCGTCCTTGTTTCTTGCACCGGCTTTCAGAAAACCCATCAATTCTGCATCTTTGTTGCTGCAAGACGGAAGCAATGCATTCACGATTGTGGCCATGGAGGAGAAGGCATCATCATTCAGAGCCTCATTATTATTCTCCTCTGCCAATATTTTAGCCTCAAGAAAATCCATGAACTCAATATCTTTGCCACTCAAAGGCAGAGGCTCCGCATGAGTGTCCCCATTTCCGGTTGAAGAGGTGAAATAAGCCAAGTCATATTTCTCCTCCTTTACCAATTCAGTCTCAAGGAAATTTGCATACTGCTCATCCTTAAAATGTAAAATAGAAGACATTGAAATTACTAATAAAATATTGCAAACTTTTGGAATTAGAAGAAACATTAATATTCATATATGTTTTACAACATTATCAACAAAGTGTAAAGTTGTTAATAGTGGAAGACAAAAAATGAAACAAAAAACAATGAAAAAACAGGATTGTCATTGTCATGTTTTTTCTTGGCGGACATGATTGTCAAAAAGTCGAGATTGAATACCAACGTCGGTCAAGATAAAAAAAAAAAAAAACTTGGATGGTCCCAGGGTTGGTCAATTGTGCAATCAAAGGCAAGCCATGGATTGCTGCAAGAAGCCAAGAGAACCCGAAGCATTCACAAATGCTTCCAACTTCAGTAGGCAGGAAAGCTACGTATACCAACCATCAGATGGATCCTTCATGCCGGAGCCCTTTGATCCATTGATGCCACTTGAGTCCAACGGGAGTTATGAGGACTAAGGAGTATGTGCATTATGCGTCTTTCTTGGAGGATGAACTGATAGACAAGAATGAATCTCTGAATGTTACTCCCGTGATCTCTTGTAATTGCAATTTGGACAATGGGTTGCTTCCTAATTTGAGCGTTGAGGAAGCTGAGTTACTAGCTCTCCTTGAATTAGATGTGTTGACAAACAAGAATGAGCAGGCTCCCAATGCTGAGTCAGGTGATTGCAAGAAATACTTGTACTATTTTGCATCACACGTTGCATGTGGAAGTTGTTCGGGGCCATAAATTTTTCTCTAAAATAAACTTTGAAGCCCTTTATTAAATTCAATTTTAAATGTTTTTGGAAAAAATAAAAAAAATAAAGTGTAGATTGTGTACTACAACATTACAACCATTGCGATTGGCATTTTTCAAATTCATGAATAAATTGTTAACAATTTACTGTTTTGAAACATTTTCTACTTCTTGCTACTTACTATTTTTTTTGTATATGTTGTACAATTCCAAAATCCAAATGATCTAAAATTTTTCAAGCATGTGTCCTCTTTGCCTTGAAAAATGAATCCAGAAAGTAACCAGCATTTCAGAAATTTTCTATTCATACACATGTGACCATCTGAAGTGTGCACATGTAGAGTTACAAAGTTATTTATTAATGTTGTTTTAGATTTTTTCATTTGTTTGGTGAGTTCAGAAGACTTCAGGGTCCATTTAGGCATAGTAAAACATATTTTTTCAAAATACTTTGAACTAAAAAAAGCTTAAAAATCAAGCTAACTTTCACCTCCAAAAATCCGTTTGTAATTTGGAGTGTCCAATCAAAAGTTATGGACAAAATTCAGAGAGGATGCTGCTCGATTTTCACAGGGCCAAAAAAGTTTTTTTTCCATTTCAAATGCTAATTTCTTGCAATCTACACTACGCAAATTCTTGAAATTTTTTTCACATGTTTTCAAACTAGTGTACTATAAGATCCTACAGATACATGTGTTCAAAAAAGTTAAAAAAAAAAATTTGGTAATTGTTCTAGAAATGGCAATTCGTGACTTTGTGAGTGATTTGGTGAAAACATAGTCAAAAACCTTTTGAGGTTAACTTTTTTTTATCATAATGAATACATTTCTTTACTTTACATTGATTTCCTCGATTATTAAAAGAAACAGTTTTTATAAAAACACATTGGTATTAATAAACACATATTATGAAAAACCTCTTATAGAGAACAGAGTAAGAAAGATGAAAAGAGAGGTAATTGCGTATTAATCAATCATGGATACGGTTCCCATGGTGGCTCTCATGTATGTGGTAAACTGGTAATGTGATTTAATATCATATATGACATCAAATCACAATCCAAAGAGTATTCATGGAAGGCCCAAGCTGATTTGATTGTGAGTAACATATGGAACTAATGGAAGCATATGTGTAAATTTGGCTATTCCATGACTTCCATCAATCAAATTTTTCTAAATTGTGCGCAATTTTAGAACATTGATGATGGTTCTCAGACCATTTTTGTGGTGAAATCTCATCACCATCAACTCTTTCCAAATGGAAAATTTCCRATTTCTGGAAAAAATTCTTTTCCTAGTTTTTACAAATTAAAATGTCAAAATACCTATTTTCATGAGATTTTGCACTTTTCTAGTTCACCTATTTTAGAAAAAGTTACTATGCTTTTCCTTCCGAAGATATCTTCTTCTTAAAGGTATATACTCCGTACATTAAACATACTTTTCACATTTTTTCAAAATTATTTTTCTAAGTTTAAAGTACTCCCAAAAATTCATGAATATTATGGCAAAAATGTACACAAAACAGCCGTTTTTTCTTGCAACAAAGACCGTTATGTACTATGTCAGACTGAATATGTCTCTCTAGCTCAGGACACATCCTTCAATATTCATAAATTACTGAGTATGCACTATAGTATACTTAGATTTTGTTAAAACAAATAATAGAAATAAATAATTAAATTAAATATGAAATAAGATTGGAATTTTTTCAGAAAAATGGATTGCACCAGCAGTTCAATACAGAACAATATGGAAAAAATGAGCACTGAAGTTATCCCTGAAACGCCTGCAGAACTAGCTTCAAAGTGGCTAATTATGAATGATGTTCAAGGAAAATATGGAATCAAAGCTAAAACACCTGCCTAATTATTCATTTGTAATCCCTATGGACGCTGAACAAGCAAGAATATCTTTTCCGGTACGAGACCTCAGTCTGGTTTTCCTTGTGCCTCACGCTCATGTGTTCGATCAGATTGAGAACGCCAGCTCTCCATGAAATTGGCGGTCATTCATACGCCATTTTTACATTTACATGAGCTTGAATGTTATGCCGATACATATGCAAATTATACATGATTATTAATTATAGAACGTCAATTCAACGAATTTTGGTTTCAGGCCGCTGCGCCAGTTAATGGAATATCGCCAATTTAACTGAGTGATTTGTTATATGCAAACTTAAGAACACAATTAATAGTATGCTCCTGAAATCGTATTTGCTCAAGCACAGCTCTGTCCACTGAGCGCGCTGGGATTACTTTCCACCCCGTCCTTCATCGATCGATCGTTTCTAAAGACTTTGAATTCCGTTGCTTGGAGGCCGGTTCACCATGTACTCCCATTCAACGAAATGGACGTCTGAGCTGGTTGTCAAATCTTTGAACTGGATCAGCGAAATCAACGTCGTCGTACGTTGGCCCCCATGGCAGGGATCGAGTCAAGCGATCCTTCGCAAACTGACCGGGGACCGGGGCAGACGGCGCATATTCCGGTGCAGCCGCATATGCCGGTCCTCGTGGAGCTCGCATCGAGCTCGTCCATTAATGGTCTCGTCGGTCGGTTGCCATTCCATCGATCACTCGCACGGCCAGGCAAGCGCTGACTGATCGACTTCCTCGGTGGTCAATCCACCCCACTGGAACGCCTGCTATAAAATCCCACATCCGCAGTCCTCTTCTCCATCTTTCTTTCTTCTCCCTCTCCGCCTGGCCCCTGAGCTCCGGTAGCTAGCGCTCTGCATTTCTGTCTTCAGTGATCGACCCTAGTTAGTGCTCGAAGCTTGGAGCACCGTTCTTCGACCTTCTTCCGTTGGTAAGCAATTCTTGCAATTGTCCTTAGGGACTCTGACTTCCGAAGCAAGCACTGAGCACGTAGGTCTTTTGCTTCCCAACTCCGATTCTGGCAAGGGTTACATGTCAGTCTGTCGCGAGTTTCGTAGACTCTGACTGCAGTTTGCTTGTTCGCAAATAGAGCGACTTGCAGTCACTTCGTGATTCTTGTTGTAACGCGTTGATTTCACAGTCACTGAGGAACGAATTCTTCCTCACTGTTTTGCATTGTATTCTTGGCTGAGTGGAGAGACGACGTACTCTCACTTAGGAGCTAGCTAGCTTGTACGTACTTGTATGTATACGGCTATTCGATCAATTGAATTGCGCGCAACTCTAGCTCCTTTTATAAGTTGCTTCCCGATTGTCCGAATTGAATTGTGGTTTTTCATTCGGGCATATATTCGCTAGGTGTGTCTACAGGCTATCAGCGACAGGATTTTATACTGAATGGAGTGAGTGATTCATCTTCCTCTTGTGACGCTGCAGGTCACAACCTAATCAAATACTCAAAATGGCAAGATCTGGGGCCACCGCTTTGGCCGTCGTCCTGGTGGCGATGATGGCTCTTGTGCAGGGCTCGATGGCCACGAACTTCGTGGTGGGAGGGCCTCTGGGATGGGAGATGAACCGCTACAACGACCCCAATTTCTACCAGGATTGGGTGCAGAGCAATTTCCCCATCCGCTCCAGCGACTCTCTCGGTACACCAAAATTATAACTTTCCCTCATTAAAAC